>CAUYQG010216750.1:0-18479 GCA_963574415.1 Tarsius wallacei | reverse complement strand
ATCTTGTATATTCATATTACTTTTTTTTTTTTTTTTGAGTTGGAGTCTCACTTTGTCGCCCAGACTGGAGTGCAGTGGCCGCTCCCGGCCACCGCAGCCTTGACCTGCTGGGCTCCGGCGATCCTTCCGCCTCAGCCTTCCGAGTAGCCGGAATTACAGGCATGCGCTACCATGCCCGGCTGATTTTCTTTTGATTTATTGTAGAGATGAGGTCTTGCCAAGTTGCCCAGGCGGGTCTCGAACCCGCGGGCTCAGGCAATCCACTTACCTCAGCCTCCCAAGGCGCGGGATTACAGGCTGAGCCACCGAGCCCGTCTTGAATTTTTTAAGAAAGAAAGTAATCTAGTGAAAACAACATGTTAGAAAGATGTATGTTGATGCAGGGGAAGACAAGCTAGAGGCAGGGAAACTTTTAAAGTTTGTTATGTTCATCTGTGAGTGAGATCATCAAGTTTGATCGGTCTATCTATCTATCCATCCCGACAAGTAGAAATTATAAGCATTGGTGGTGTATAGTATAATGTCTTGACATAGGTATAAATTATGGAATGGCTAAATTAAGCTATACAATATAAGCATTACTTTATATTCTTATTGTAGGGGCCATGGGAAAACATCCCCTTTACCCTCTGAACTTTCACTGAAAAATCAGCTCACAAAAGGCAGATTAGTTGGAGGAAAGGCATATAAATTTTATTAACCACGTACACAGGGAGAATCACAGAGTGACTACCTGCCCCCAACTACATTCATAAGTTTATGTACCATTTTGAGATTACAGAAAGACTAGGGGCTTGGCTCTTGGCAAGTCAGGTTGTGGGAGGGTGGAGAAGAGGAATTCCACTGTGGGGCAAAAGAGGATCACCAGGGAGAATGAATGGATCCCAGCACAGAGATTAGGGTTACATTCTTGTTCTTACAGGGAGGAAAAGGAAAAACTGTCGTTCCCCTGGTGAGTGTAGATCTCAGACAGATAAAAGAGCTTCCCCTTCATGCTGTGCTTTGGGAGAGATGGTGGACAGGGGAAGTCAGAGAGACCTTGAGGCTTCTGAAGTTCAGCATGTCAAAGTGTCATATTTGGGGGCATCAGTTTTTGAGTCCTGATATTATCTCTTTTTTTGTGGCAAGGACACTGAAAGTCTCCACTCGTAGCACTTTGCAAGTATACAATATATTGTTATTAACTATAGTTTGCAGTCTGCATGTTGTACAATAGTTCTCTTGAACTTATTCCTCCTGTCTAACTGAAATTTTGTCTCCTTGATTAACATGTTCTCAAACCCCAGCCTCTGCAAACACCATTTTACTTTATTTTTCTATCATCAGTTCAACATTTTTAGATGCCACCTATACGTGAGGGTTTGGCTGAATTCTGCTTTACAACAATTATTATTCTTTTTAGCGTCCTTCCTCAAGCCTTTCTATCAAGAATCTAAAAGTAATACCTTACATGTATATAACCCTTCTTAGTTTGCCATAATCCTTTCATATATATCTGGACCTAGCAGCAAACCCATGCATTTGGGTAAGACTGTTTTTATTTTCACTTTGCGAATGAAAAGGCAAGCTTTGAAAGCTGTAATAAAAGGTTCAGGGGTAGAATCGTTGCCTCTTTTACTGTATTGTCTTTTTCTTAATTATTTGAGACATGAAAACAAAGCACATGCACTCTGACCCCGGTTGTGGCAGGACAGGTCGCATCACTGCACAGCCTCTAGCGGCCCCAGGTTTCATGTTGTGTTGACCACCACCTCCTGCCTTGTTTGGTGATTATTTCATGACTCAGAGCCGATGCAGCACTTAGTGAGTTGCTGGAGAAGAGCTGTTTGATTTCTATGTTAGACACCTATGAAAGGAACACGTGCCTTTGAATTTTCCTGCTTATTTTTCTCCCACTAGTTGTGTCTGACGTTTTCGGGTTCAACAAATGCTAGATCACCCCAGTGAAAACATATTTTCTTTTTTCGTTTTTACAAATCTACCCAAACTTACATACAGAAAAGGATTTGAAGGTCTCCACTATCCTTGACTGCAAAGGTCACAGTGGAATTCTGGCATACTTCTCAAATGCAGGCGACTCTTAAACAGATTTTAGAAATCAGAATGTCTAAAAAGGGTGTAGATCATTTATTAAGCATTGAAAGCTGGAAAAAGTCACATGCAGTTTAAAGTAATGTCAGTTAAGCCAGTTTGTGAATTGTAACTCAATTTCTGTTTTACCTCTTTGAAAACAATTTCAGAAGTGTCCAAACAGAAGTGCCAGGGTCCCCTGCCTGACCAACCACCTCGGCCACACACTGTTGAATCTTTCGGGCTTCAATTTGGAGGATTACCTGCTGGGGCCATCTGAAAAACCAAGGTGTGTTCAATACTGTTGCTGGGTCTTTTCTATTTTCTTCAAATTACTTTGGAAAACCTATTGTCTCAAATGCTAATATTCTTAAAAACTCAAAAGTCTAATACTAACCTTGGTGCTCATAAAAATTTCAAATAAATGCTACAGGCTTTAATAAGATTCTCTACTGATGACTTTCACTCTTTTACACACTGGGGGATTGAGATTTGTCAGGGGTAGAGGCAGTAAAGCCAGAAGCGATTTTACTGCTTTAAGGAATAAGAGTAGATAAGTTAAAAGCATAATGAAATAATGGCCTCTTTTCAGAATTCCCTTTATTATGCAGTATCCAACATGGGGATCTGGGTACAACTGCTGTTTTAAAATATTTCTTGGGTGATTTTGGGGAAAGCTTTTGTTCTGTGCTGAATTTTCTTGAGTCTAAGGGAGCGAATCAAGATGAGGGAGATAGCAATGAGCATGTCTCACTGCTTTAAATCTGAATAACATCAGCCCACTGACAAATTTCCTAAGTCCCCCAAACACATTGCATTGAGTCACATGCAAAGGCATCCCATAGGTTGTCCATATTGCTGGGGACACTCGCTGCCCTTTCCCTGTCCCCTTTTTATCTTTGCCATATGAGTGAGACCTAATCCCTGTCCTAGTGCGGTTCTCCTGTCTCCCATCTCTTACTATCTTTAAACATGTTCTAGAATCTCTGGTTTTCTTTTCAGTTTCTGATGGTTAGCTTTTTGAAGGTGGGAGCTTATGTACTTAGAGTGGTATCTGGCACATCAAAGATGCTCAAACAATTATCTGTTGAGTGAATAAATGTGTTCAGTTGAGCCAGTTAGAAAGGTATTCTTACTCCTTTGCCCAAATTTTTTGGTGAGAGTAAGAGCACTGTGATAGAATAGAAGACTGTTCTTCACTCTTCTTTCATCTATGAAGTGAGAAAGTGTAATATGTGCCTTTATTTAGAATATTGACTATTTTTTGGAAGACTAATAGGTATAAGATAATGTGCAATCCTTGGAGATTTGGAAATAAAAGATATAATTCCCACCCAGGAATTGGAACCGCATGAAGGAGAAACTACATAGAGAAACTAGCAAATAGACAATTAAAAGCCAGTATGGTAACTGATACAACAGATGAACATGCAGTATATTGTGAAAACTCAAAAGAGAAGGAGCATCTAACCCATCTGAAGCTTTCTGGAATGCCTTCCTGAACCAGGCAAGATTTGAGTGGAAGATTGAAGAAGTAGATTAGGGAGAACAAACCAGAGTGGCTTGAAAGATCCTGACAGACTAAGTAATTCTCAATAGTGAATTTATAGGGGAAATGACCATTAATTAAAATAGAGTGCTGATATATCCATCACAAGGTATGCATTTCCTAACAAAATGGTAAGTTCTGGTAAGCACACTTGCTATTGTTGCTAGCCTTATTGAGACCTTCTTAATTATCAGTGCTCTCCTTGGATAACTGACTTGGGAGCCAAGCCACTTCTATCAGCACGATGCTTCCACCTGTGTGGTCATGGCACAAACCACGAATGCTCAGCTGGCTACTGTCCTAAGATCACTATAACTAGTGTGATTGGCAGTACACACCCTCTGGTTGGAAGTCCTGGCATGCCCTAGTTGAAGCACTAACATGATGTTTACTGTTCTTAGACTTGGAGGTTTGTCTTTTGGAGAGCGAATTCCCGGTGAAGCACAAGGTACCAGTGCTAACATGTCAAAACCCAAAACTCTGGCAAAGGTAATAGTGTTCTTTTTTTTCTTATTGTTTTAGAAAGTATTTAGGGAAACTCAGTATCTAAATACTATATATTTGTGAACATGGGTTAGGGTGGACGGAATCAGATAAAATCCCGATGTTTGTTACTGAACATTAAGAATAGCTGTATGTAGACATTCCCTTGAAAAAGAAAATGGTTTGTTTTCCTTTAGATTGTATAGAAATAGAGCAAACAAGGTTATTGCTTTTTTTATAAGACAGGATTTCACCTGCTAGATCTGAAGTATATGAAAAAATGATCAGTTTTTAAAAATATCCATCCATAGTTTTGGTAACCGGAAATGTCACTGGTTTCCCTGATTGCCAAATAGTCTTCCATACATGACCCTGAATGTGTTATCTTCTGTAAGGCTAGGTAGACCCAGAGCTACACAAAGGAAGAAGTGATTACACAAGTCTGCTCCGAGTTTTCAAGGGCTGTCAGGACTATCCCTGTGAATGAGGAATGGTCCCCTTGGAATTACAGAGGCTGGGTGGGAGGGCTCTTCAGGTGTGAGGAAATGATGGCTGGGATAGAGGAAAGATGCCTTGGTCCACCAATAGGAACGCAGAAGTGGTGAATACAGAGGATTTTCCAGGGAAAAGTCAACATAATCTTAAAATGGGAAAAGGTGAAAGAGTCAGAGCTTTTATTCTCCAGGACTGGGAAAAATAGTATAGTGGTTGATGAAGAGAGAAATTGGAAGAGTAGGTTGTGGGAGGAGTCTACTCTGGGAGAGTGAGAGTGAGTTCAAGTTAGGTATTTCTATAGAGTGAGTGTTGTGTCTACTCATAAGCCTTTCATAGAACTAATAAAACAAGGATGATCTCCATGAATCCAAGAAGGAACTCTCTCCACTCTGTAGTAGTGACTTTCATAGTTCAGGGAAACCCGGATAAGTTTATTGGGATAAGGACATGTGTATGTTAGAGATTTACTCTGTGAAATAAAAGTTTCATACAGGTACTTCACAGTGTAATGTCTGATGACAATTATAATGGTAATACTTCACAATGTAATGTCTGAAGAAAAATTTAAGTCATACTTTACAATGTTATACCTGAAGACAATTTTAAGGCATAGTGTGGACTTTTCAGAAATATCTCCTTTAGCTGAAGTTTGTTCAAATCTTTGTTTCTTTAAAGACAACACATATGAGAAGACTTATAGCTCTATATGAAAATATCATTATGTATAGCTTGGTAAAAATAACTTAAAATATATTTGCTGGCATATACTGGAACATATTATGTGACCTTGATAAAAATGTACCTAACGTGTAAGACGAATCTGTTAATTTCTGCTAAGAATATTCTGAAGTTTTAGCCTATCCATTCAAACCCTTCTCATTTATAGTAGATAACTGTGTCTGCTCTGAGATGTCCAAGGCACAGATCCCTTGTTCAGTGGTGAGGCCAGCGATTCATGAAGTTTTTGATGGAGTTTGACATATTCTTTGCCAGGCACAGGCATGCAGGTGAATTGTATCTGGCCCTTTGGGCCCTTCAGGGACTGAGCTTCTTTTTAGGAAGCCAAAGAATCCAATATTGCAGTGGGGAGCAAAGGGCAACCTGCTGTCTGAAATACCCGGTGGAGGCTGCTGGTGGCTGATGGCATGCCAGATGATTGCATTTACCTTTCAGTAATTGATGACCAGTTTTTTTCCTTCAGCCTTTAGGCTATATTTATAAGACATACATGTTATGATTTTCATAGTCCTTTTGAAGGAAGAACGGAAATTTGCATATGAATAGGCTTAATGTATGGTTCATTATACTGTAGATTGTGTATCTTGCAACCTTCATGAGTTATATCATTCACATCTTGAGTGCTTAGCTTGTTTAATCAAAACACTCTTTAGAACATACACACTTCAGATAAAAAAGCCAAACACATTTCCTCTCTTGGTTTTTTGCATACATTTTGTTCTCCCATGGAATTTTATATGCTTGAATATTCACTGAGTGATTTCTTTTTTCTTACAGCTACTTAGTTACTTTTTGGAGGGGATTTTACTCATGATTCCTGAGATGAAAGGTCTGTTTTGAGGTGTCATAGTATGCTCCTGAAAGGAGATTAACTTCCTATTTCACTTACTGGACTTTATCACTTCCTGACTTATGGACTGGCAAGGAAGGATATCCCACAACTTACTTTCAGAATACAGTCTAGTTTTAGAAAACCATCTTGGGAGAAGTAACAAAAAAAGAAAGAAAAAGAAAGAAAGAGAAGCTTTTCCTTTGAACTCTGTTAAATCCTAAATGCTAATTTTAAGATCATTATAAAGTATGCATTTCTTACTTTAGAATTTATAAAACCTTTTCCAAGGAAAGGCCAATTTATAGACGAACTGAAAGAGAGTTCAAGAACACTTAAACTCTGTTCCTTGGAACACTGTGAATCAATCATTTATTGCCAAAGTGATGCTATATAGCAAACAACCACAAACGATCAGTAGCATCAGCAATAAACATGCATTTAGCTCATGGGTCTGAGGGATTGGGCTTCTGTGGTTGTGGTTAGCAGATGGTGCCCAGTCTCCCAAGCTATGGGGAGTTCAGAATATTTCTTAGCTAGGCCCTATTCTACCTCTGAGGAATTTGCCCTAGCTCATCATCTGCAATGGCCATTAATTCTACTCTGCCATGTGTGATCTTTACCATCACCCTCCATGGCTATGTGTGAAGAAGATGGTTGACATTTTGCCTTGTGAACAGCTTCTCAGTCTGCTTTCTGCCAGTAGAAGATTGGGCCCTCAGAGCTATTTACATTTAGTCTGGCTTGGGGTACCTTTTTGATATAGCTTCCTATATAACATTGTAGGTTTTCTGTTTATCTGATTGAGGTCCACAAGCTACTCCCATGGTTCCTGTTGAGACATGCCACTCTTTCAAATTAATTTTCTGGGGGATACCAGTATACAATGAGGCATCATAATATCCCTTACATTCCAAGAAGCCCTTTTGTCCCCCCAAGAGAATCTCTTAGCACTATCATTCTTTCAGTGTTGTTAACATAGTTCTCACAGCCATATCTTTGACTTGATCTATACTCTGAGGCCATGTCCTTCAACATTTTGTACAGGGATCTCCATACCTAGGTCAAGATGTTTGTTGGGTGCAATTTCTATCTTTGAAGTTAGTAAAGGTGACAACTTTACCAAATGTTTTGACCCTGTTTAATATGAATCAACATATTTTCAGTTATCTACAGGTGGGGGTTTTTTTTTTTTTTTGGTAGTTTTTCTTTTTTTTAATCATTTTTTCCAATATTCCTAAATGTTTTCTCATTTTTCATTTTTTTTAGACTCTTCCAATTGTTTCTTTGTTCTCCTACTTGCTGCTCAAAAGCAATGCCACATGTTTTCAGTTTTTGGTACAGAAACACCCCATTCCAGTGTCAATTGCTGTATTGGTTATCTATGGTTCCAGTAATGCTCTATAACAACAATGGCAAAGCTCAGTGGCCTCAACAAGGGACATTTATTTAGCTCATGAGCCTGCAAAGTTCTGCTCATATAGTCTGAGCTGGGCTGATCTTGGCCAGAAATGATCATGTGTGGTTGGCTGGCTGTTGGCTTCAGCTGGGATGAGGGTGGAGGGCTCAGCTCTGCTCCTGTGTCTTGTCTTCCAGCAGGGTAGCCTGGCCATGTGCCACAGTGATAGCAGAGGCATGAGAGGGAGTACAGGAATATACATGTGCTTCTCAGACCTCTGCTGTGTGATGTTCTATTGGCCACAGCAAGTTAAGTGGTCAAGCACAGAGTCAGAATGAGAGGGCATGAAAGTCATATGGCAAAGCGTGTGAATACAGGGACGGTGAAGAATTGAGGCCATTTGTGTCATCAAGAACACTAACAGAGGGTAAGACAAAGGAAGATGAGTAGATAGGCTTCCATCTTTCCAGCTCTGTTCTACTGACGCAGCTCCTTTTTGGCTTCTATGCTATTCTCTTGTGTCACTTTTCATTTGAAAAAATCACCTTGCTTTTGAAGCAAACCAATGAGACAAAACAAAATATAAAATTTGAAAACTCCTAATCAAGGGCAAAGACTCCCATTGTTGCTCATATTTTTTGCCACTTCAGTTAAAACAGTCAAGGTAATCAGGACTTGGGGGAGAGCAAGTTTACAGACAGCGTGGTAGGAGGTTCCAGTTTCCATAGGCAGTGGGTTTTCTACCGTATTTTGTCCCCTGACTCTAACAGAATCCTAAGTTTCTACCATTTGCAGAAATATGGTGGGTGCCTGTACAGGTGTATGCGTGTGAGGGGGTGGGATGACATGCACGAGACCCCAGAGGGTGACAGTACAGAGCACTGTGTGGGTGGAAGAGGTGAACATTCCGCTGATATATGACATAAGCCCCTTCAGTTCAGTGTTGAGTAGGCTTCACCCTACTTTGGAGAATTGTGTCTAAATTGCTTTAGATTTTCTTTTTCTTTTTCTTTTCCCTTTTTGAGTTGGAGTCTCACTCCGTCACCCAGGCTGGAGTGCAGTGGCACATTCATGGCCACCCTAGCGCCGACCTGCTGGACTCCGGCGATCCTTCTGCCTCAGCCTTCCAAGGAACTGGAACTACAGGTGCACGCTACCATGCCCAGCTAATTTTTGATTTATTGTAGAGACGAAGTCTCGCCAAGTTGCCCGGGCTGGTCTCGAACCGGCGGGCTCAGGCCATCCACTCGCCTTGGCCTCCCAAAGTGCTGGGATGACAGGCTGAGCCACCGAGCATGGCCTGCTTTCGATTTTCTTACCACACAACCCTATTGTTTAGGCACAGCTATGAACACTTGACAGAATGTCCTGGTTTCTGTGCTTGGTCAGTTTCAAGTTGCATTCCTTCCTCTTGGAGTTAAAAAAGAATGATTGGCGAGGATTTCTCTATGAACTAAAGAAAATGTTTTAAAAGGAGAGAGTGCTTTCTGAATTGCTTGATGAAATGGGCTGAGTAGAATTGTCTTTGCCACATGTTTTTTTCTTTTTAACTACATGAGCAGTATTTCATTACATAGCCGTTCCCGTGGATACTATATTTACCACACAGGACTCTGGTTAAAAACATGATTTGTTATAGCATGAAGGGGTGGAAGAAAAATGGGTTGGAAGCCTTCATATTGGAAGGGAGTTGAAATCTGGTCCAAACTTTGCATAAATTTCTCTGAGAATTTAAATAGTTTACTCTAAGCATTAATTTCTGTAGAGTGGCTGTGATCCTACAAAGTGGATTGTCTGTTGTAAAAGACAACCTTATCTAGAGAAATGAACTGTTTAAGAAATTGAATTAAGACCAAAATGCATCAGTTTGTCTCTTTATACTTCTTGAAGATACACACCAGCTTTTTCAACTGAGTGTACCTGTATATTTTTTATTACAATATTGATATTTTGAAATATGGCATATATATAAGTATAGCATATACAGAAACAATTTTATTTTTTAAGGGCACTGATGGTTTGATTAATATTTTTTGTGTACTCCTTATTCCAACTTTAACAACATTGTCTCTTATTTTCACCTTTCTTCTGACAGGCATGCTACTTTATTCTCCATGCTCAGCCAATGTTCAGTTTGGTTTATTTTGAGAAATAATGTTCCATGTTTGTTTATTAATTTAAAAGTAATCATTTTTTCTGATCATCTTCTACACTCTTAATTTGCAGGTCGAATTTCATTAGCTTACCAACTGAGAAAGAAAAAAAAAGATGGGTTTCATTTCTTTTTTTCCCATAAGAATATAATTATAGAGCAACATTCACAATTGTTCTGGGGAAAATTAATCTATTTTTAGCCATAAATTACATGCTTGAGATAAATATAAAATTAGCAGAATGGAGTTGACTGCTCACTGTCAGCCGTGCAGGAGCATTCCTTGAGTCCTGCACCCAGGTGCCATGGAAGCTAATTGACACATGCATTCCTGTACCCCAGAATAGCTGAAGAACAGACTTAAGAACTGATTTTATGAAAGCCGTTAAATTGTCTTTCTTTTTTAGGTGTGGTATAATCAGAAGGCTTTTCATTCCCTACCTTCCTACTTAAATCACCTAAACAACCTTATTTTGTGGAGGCACTTATCCACTGCTGTGGACTGGAGACAATATGGTAATGTTATTTTTCATGTATTATAATTTACTTCTTTCAAAAGACAATGTCTTTAAAAGTGAAAGAAGCAGAAGGTGTTCTGAATAGGAATATAAAGAGTGATGAGAAGGTTTCTATTTTGCAACCAAATCTATAAACACAAGACACAGTTGTAGGCTCTCTTTGCCTTTATTTGTGTGTCATTAAATGTCTTTGCCTTCTTGCAACTATAACCTCACTGTAAGTTGAGGGGAGCAAAAGGTGACTTGAAAGTTCTTTTAAGAAATTATTTTATTCTGGAACTTTAATATCTTACACAACCAAGAATAATTTTACTTTTTAATGGCAGTATTATGTGGAATAGTGTTATAGAGATTAGGCTATCTGTCTGCTTTATCATAGAGAAGGTGAGCATCATGTTTGATTTATGCTGGACCCTCGACTCATCAATTATTAATGTTGATCATTGATTCATTATCTATGCTTTCTTATTTTGGTAAGTGACACAGATCCATTTCTGGAATCCAGAGTTAATTTATTGGTTTAAGGGAATGTTTATTTATCTCACTTGGGTGGGATAAATTATCATTTGTCAAACTAATTCAGTTTCTTCAAAAAAAGAAAAGAAGCAAGAAGTATAAGCAACGACAGGCTATATCCATCACAGTTTATTCACAAAATATGTTTGTTGAAGCATTAATTTATAGAGAATCAATGCTAAACAATTTCTCAAATATGCTAATCACTGTACTCCAACTTTACCTCATTTTTCTTTATTTGTTTTCCTTTCTACCATTTTTTAACAAAGCAAATTTAATTATTTTATGGCCCTGTAATTATTCTGGAATGATAATGGGTAATATAGAAAACTTTTAAAATGTGCGTGACTAGGGAAGTACAAAAAAAGTATAAAGTCATACAGAGAAGGGACAGCAAAATAACACTGATTAAGTATCTGAAATGTACCAAGAACTTCCTTGTTATTTAACATCCATGTTCTCATTTAATTTTTATATCAATTTTGTAAGGTGGACAATATTTGCCAACTTTACCCATTATAAAAGCGATTTTCAGAAAAAAGTCTCCTACCAGCGTTGGCTTTGAACAAGGTAATCACAGGGCCATGATTAGATTCTAGGTCTAGCTGATAACAAACCTTTGCTTTTCTACTACTACATTAGACAGAGAGGACTAAAGGAGCCTCTTCGTGGAGTGGGAGTCCTTAACCATGGACCTTGAACAATGGGCAGACGTTTGAGATCAGGAGGCCATTCTAGGACTTAGCAATGCAAGAGCAATAATTAGTGTATGTTTAGGTTATTTGGTGGAGGCCAGTTTCACCTCATCATAAAGGTGAGTATAAAGTAATAATCACAGATCCCTCTAGAAGGATTGTTTGAGGTCAAATGCTGCTTGACTGACAGGATGAGGAATATGGACTTTAACAGATAATAGGTGGCCTTTACTAATACTTGAGAATAAGAGTAATATATTCTGAGTAATATGTTAAAAATAATTATCTGGCAGTCGTATATTAAAGGGAGAAGGCTGGTTGCGATCAAGTGACCTGTTGGAAGGCCACTGCTCACAATTTAGAGGTCAAGTCCAGGACGAATCTGGAGACAAATGATAAAGTGAAGACAGATGGGAGGAAAGGTTGGGGTATTGAAGATGGGGCTAGGAAAGATTTTAAGAATCTAAAATATAAATCTAAGCATTTTAGAAGGAATGACTTACTATTCAGTACTGATGACATCATAATAAGCAAGCCAGGGAGAAGAGGTGTTTTCAAAGAAGGGCAAGGTGATTCGTGCAGGGTCAGAGATGCTGGTTTGATTCACACATATGGATGAAAATGTGCAGTAGGATTCAGAAAACTGGAGAGGAAAGTTCAGTAGAACAGTCATAAGTGACCTTAGTTCTAACCTTAATAAAAAATGATAGACAAAAGTGGTCAGTAAGTGAGATAAGAGAAGAAGACTGTGGGCAGAATACAGAGAAGACAGCACAGATGCTGCAGCCCTTGAGGTAGGAAGATCTTGGCACAGAAGCCAGGGGATAACAGAATTTCAAGCAGAAAGACAGGAAAAAGGATACAAATTTTCCAGAGTCATCAGAAAGAATGAGAATTTGACTGGTGACCCCAAGAGAGTTAATTCAATGGTGTTCTAGAAATGGAAAACTAGAGTAGAAGGAATGAAGCCAAGGGAGGTTGTTTTAAAGATTTAGGAAGGAATCTAAACAGATAAACTCAGCTTTATGGAAGTCTGGCTGTGAAAATGAGTGAAAAGAGAAACTCGTGTGTGTGTGTGTGTGTTCATGCGTGTGAAATGAGAAATATTGGAAGATTTGGCATGCTGATGAGATGAGGAGGTTTATTTGAAACATTCAAAAAATAAAGAAAAATTAATGGATCAAGACCTGGAAAGAGGCAGAGAAAAAACACTAGTGGAGGGATTTATCTCAAAAAGGTAGACGTATCTTCTTGACCTCACAGGAGGAGCAAAAAAGAATCTATGGAGATGACTTGGGAAATACAGAGACTAGTTGGGGAACTTTATGTTAGCTGGCTTTGCTCTCTATAGAAAGCATGTTAGGCTAATGGGACAAAGATGAACCTGAATAATTAAGGAAACAGGAATATTTGGGTAGCTATGATAAGGAGACTATATTGGAGAGAGAGAGAGAACAGACATATATGAAATTATGATCAGAGGTCAAAGAGTTGCTCAAATACACCATGCTTTTCTAGTGGATGTAGTCAACATGTGGCCATGATTTTTTTCCCCTAGGGTGTTGAAATTAACGTAAACCAGAATGGATAATGTTTGATGGAACAAACACAGACTTATACCGGAATGTTTCTTTTCATTGGCTTCATATTGGATAGGGGGGCAAATATAATTAGAGGCGTCTGGTTGGAGACAGCATAAAGGGGGTGTGGGAATAGGATTTTACAATGTGGCTGATGAGCAGGGCTTATAGAAATGGAGTAGGAGAGAGAAGATAAAGACTCGCTGAAGGAATGAAAGGTCAACGTCTGAGATCAAAGAAATATGGATGTGCAGCTCAGTGACTGAAAAGAGGCAGGGGCAAAGGACACTGAGGTGGGGGGTTTGAGGAAACATCAAAGTGAGCACAGAAATCACAGATGGTCTCAAGAAATGAAAATGCAGAGAATGGAGGCTATTGAGGCATTTGATGAGATGAGCAAGGCCTGATTTGTGGCACTTCTGAGCTGTTTTCCCACTCAGCACACCTAATCGATGGTGTCTACAAGGTAGCCACTTATGTGGGAGTACAGAGATTCTGATGAACTCCCAACTGTAGAGTGGGGGTAAAATCAAACAAAACCACAGACTTATTTAGAGGGCCTAACCAGATCTTTAAAAAGTGCAAGAGATGAAACTTGCCATTTAATCATATTTGAAAAACTGTTTTATTTAAAAAAAACTATATGATTCATAAAATATTGTAAAAGTTGAGCGTTATTTTAAAAATTTGACTTTGTTCTTTTACGTGCCTCTCTTCATATCATAGTAGAAGGTAAATAAATGCATGCCTTTAAAAAATAAGCATACCAAATCTTATAAAATGCATAAAGATTTTAAATAAAACTTAATATAAATACTACAATAGCAGAAAGTAGTCTGAGGATTTTATTAAACACAACATCATTGTCCACCTTTTTAATATCACAATAAGTCCCCTACATATGAACGAGTTCTGTTCTGAGAGCACATTCGTAAGTCCAATTTGTTCGTAAGTCCAACAAAGTTAGCCTAGGTACCCAACTAACACAATCAGCTACATAGTACTGTTCTATAATAGGTTTAAGATACTGTTCACACAAATCATACATAAAAAACAAGCACAAAAAAAATAGAAATTTTAATCGTACAATACAGTACTTTGAAAAGTACAGTAGTACAGTACAGTGCAATAGCAGGCATACAGGAGCTGGCATTCAGTGAATAGGCAAGAAGAGTTACTGACTGGAGTGGGGAGAGGAGTTGAGAGATGGTAGAGCTGAAGGGTTGTCAGCAATCGGAGACGGAAGGCAAGCTGTAATTTCCCTCATGCCTGATGTTGATGGCACAGGTTCTAGTTTCTTGTTGGATTCAATTATATCTGCCCTCTTGAAAAAATGCATGTTTGCATTTTTGAAAGTTTGCAACGTGAAGGTTTGGACGTGGGGAACTTACTATATTTTATTTTTTTGTAGAGATGAACTCTCACGATGCTGCCCAAACTCGTCTCAAACTCTTGGGCTCAAGCAATTCTCCTGCCTCGGTCTCCCAAAGTGCTGGGATTACAGGCATGAGCCACTGCACTCACCAGATTGCCTACCTTTTAAAAGCAATATACTTATTAGGATGATGGGCTCCCATCTCTTTCCATGGACACATGTTCTGAAGGGCAGTTAGCTGTCACACCTTCCACTTCCTCTCAGTTACACCTTCCTGGTTTTGCTTCCATCAGTCTTCTGGGAGGTCCAGACTCTTGGTTAGCCCTCAGCAAATTTCCTTTATGACTTTCAGAGTCCTTTTCTGTCTTATCCCATTCACTTTATGTGGCAGTGGATGGTATTGACAAATTTCCTCCTGATTCTCCTTCTTCACACCCGCTGCTCCTGTGTCTTCCTCCGAGCCTGAGACTTAAGCATCTTTTGGCCATCTGAATCCCAGAACATCTGACACAGACCAAATCCTCGGCAGCTCACAGACAGAATGGAACAGACAGGTTAGAATGCAGTGTGCTCTGCTATTCCCTTTTCATAGGAGGAAGCTGGTGATGGGGGCTACAACTTTACCCAAACCATACCAGGGCATGATGAAGAAGGGTGGGACAAGAGCAAGTAAAAAATGCCACAGCGTTTTCTACTTTTTCTTGATGGGATGTTTTGTGGCTGCTGTAGATCATTGATTTCCAGAGCTCCTACAAAGTTGTTTTAATTCATTTCTAGCTGTTAGTGTTTTTATGGAGGAGCAAGGGAGGCAGTGGCAGGAGTGGAGTAACTGCAAGCAACCTTGTCTCATTTAAGATTTACTTTTGGTGGAAATGTCCTTTTGGAAATGATTTACATTATCAGAGTTTTTCTGAAACTGGAATAGACCTTCATAGGCATCCACAGAGATGCAGATCCTTTTTACCGGTGAAGAAAGTAAGACTCAGACACTAGCAAGATGCTAGACTGGGAAGCTTCAGGCCCTTGTTTCTCCATAGAAATGCTGACAGCTAGAAATGAATTAAAATAACTTTGTAGAGGCCGGGCTCGGTGGCTCAGCCTGTCATCCCAGCACTTTGGGAGGCCGAGGCAAGTGGATTGCCTGAGCCTGTGGGTTCGAGACCAGCCCGGGCAACTTGGTGAGACCTCGTCTCTACAATAAATCAAAAATTAGTCAGGCATGGCAGTGCGTGCCTGTAGTTCTGGCTACTTGGAAGGCTGATGCAAAAGGATCGCCCGAGCCCAAAAGGACAGTGCTGGCATGACCGTGAGCGTGCATGCCACTGCACTCTAGCCAGGGTGATGGAGTGAGACTCCAACTAAAATAAAATAAATAAAAATAACTTTGTAGGAGCCCTGGAAGTCAATGACCTACACCAGCCACAAAGCATCTCATCAAGAAAAAGTAGAAAATGTTATGCCATTTTTACTTGTTCTTCTTGTCCCACCCCTCTTCATTGGGGCCTGGTAGGTTTGGGTAAAGCTGTGACCCCCATCACCAGTTTCCTCCTGTGAAGTGGGAATAGCAGAGCACACTACATTCTAACCTGTCTGTTCCAACCTGCCTGTGAGCTGCCGAGGATTTGGTCTGTGTCAGACGTCCTGGGGTTCAGACTGCTAAAAGATGCTTAAGTCTCAGGCTTGGAGGAAGCCACAGGAGCAGTGGGTATAGGGTGTGAAAACCACAAGTGGATTGGGCACCCACAGATGCCTGGGCAGAAGATTACTGATTGAGGAATACAACAGAACATCTAAGACCTGGAGGAAGCAAGGGTGAGACTCAGTACAGCTTTGAGCATGGGGAAAAGGTGCAGATTTGGGAATACATGCAGGGGTTGAGAGAAGCACAATATATTTTGATCCCAGAGGCTTTATTTTCTCCTTTATGCTCACATCAGCAACTTAGGCCCACTTGATATATGTTTTTCAGAATCTCAAGGGAACTTAAAAGTCAGTTGAAGCCAAACACCTAATCTTGATTTTGCTTTTTGCTGCATATTCCACGGTCAATCAGCAAATCTTATCTCTTCTGCCCTTGAAATTCTGAATGTGCTTTATTTTCACTATGATTCACTGGGCCTGAAGCATCATCTATTCTTTTTCTTTTTTGAGTTGGAGTCTCACTCCATCGCCCAGGCTGGGGTGCAGTGGCATGCTCACAGCCACCCTGTTGTCGACCTGCTGGGCTCCGACAATCCTTCCACCTCAGCCTTCCAAGTAGCTGGAACTATAGGCACGTGCTACCACACCCGGCTAATTTTTTTTTAATTTGTTGTAGAGACGAGGTCTCGTCAAGTTGCCTGGGCTGGTCTCAAACCCATGGGCTCAGGCAATCCACTCACCTCTGTCTCCCAAAGTGCTGAGATGACAGGCTGAGCCACCGAGCCCAGCCTGCATCATCTATTCTTACCTGGACTTCTGCAACAGCTTTTTTATGTCTCCCTGTGGCCACCATGCTCCCTCCCCAACAGTCTCTCCTCTCCATGATCAATGGTCACCCATGGAATGTGTCTATCAAATCATGGCATTCGTCTGGCATCCTACGTCTCTTATGATAAAAAACAGATTTCTACCTGTGATCTACAGGTTCTCTGTTACAGTCCAAGTAAATGCTCGGTTGCTATCTCTTGACACCAGTAAATCAAGAGGCAGGAACCAGGCAGAAAGAAGTACATTTCTGAGTTCAGAATTCAGGGAGACAGAACCCAACTCCTGGCATTTCTGGAACCAGTCTGCTCACCCCTTAAGTTCCACAGTCCATTTTTATAAGTTTAGGGTTGTTGTCACCTATACCTTGACTATGTGACTGATAGAGCATCGTATAGAACTCAAGTTACAGCTGCATCCTGTCAATAGTAACATTTATGGTCCACATTTCCTGGCACTGGGTACCAAAAGGTAGCTCACAGTTTTATCAGTAACACCAGACTGAAGAGTTGATCAAGCTTGCCATAGAGTAGGGGAGTTAACAGAGACTATTACAAAGTAAAACAGTATTCACTGCAACATGTTGTTAATTATTAGTTATAACACACAGCAAGCTCTCTAAATTACAAGGCTTATGGTTCCATGGGTGCTATATTTTCAATTCTGTGACCACTGATAAAAGGGAGTGAACTGAGATTCATTTCTCTCAGTTGAGTGAGTATACTCTGCAGGAGGTTAAGGGTTCTTTGAAGTGACTTCATAGGGAATGTACAGGAGATAAGGCAATACACTTTCCTTTGCTAGTTCTCAGGAATGTAAATCTGTGCAAGACTGCTGGAATGCTCCTTATGCCTTTCTTCAAGGGTTGTGGCAATGTGGACAGACAATAGTGGATTTCTGTATCACCTCCCTGCTCTGGCCCAGAAGGCTTTCCAGTCTCATCTCAAACCATTTCCCTGCAATCCACTGGAAGTTCGACTCCAGCCACACCGTCTCTCAAACTCTTCACCTGTTCTTCCACCTCAAATCCCAGTTCCCTTTGCCTGGAATTTTCTCTCCCTCATATTTACATGGCTTTCTTGCTAATTTTTTTAAGGTTCTCCCAGCAATGGCCAACCCTTGAGGGGAATTTATGAAAAAACAAAGCAAAACAAAACAAAACCCAAACCAGAAAACAAATCCAGTCTTGTGTGCCCATCACAGGTTGCCTCACATAACCCTTGTGACCATAAACCATGCACTGGAACACTTTCCCTCTCGGTTCCTCTCTTCTGAAAGTATTTTTCGTCAAGATTCCACTTCTATGGAGTCAGCAATAAAGACACAGTCAAGATGGGGACGTTTCACTGAGCAAAGTGTTTCTCAAATGTTAACCTTGTCCTTTTTGCCCAATGTTCAGGGCTTTTGCTGCCTCACATAAGTGTTTATGATAAAGGCTACACTTCTTTTTTTTTTTTTCAATATTTTTTTTGTTGTGATATTGAGGGGTACAGTTAAGGGTTAGGTACACAAATATGTCTCGTTCAGGCACCCTTGTTGATAAGAAGTGTCCCCCCATCCCCAGACAGGTATTTACTGCCATTAATCCCTTCCCCTATCCCTCCCACCCCCCCC
>CAUYQG010216746.1:0-27663 GCA_963574415.1 Tarsius wallacei | reverse complement strand
TGCGTGTGAGAAAAAGCTACTGGGTTCCACACCTCACACGCTTCCTTTTTTCTGCCTGGGCCCTAAGGTAGCTCAAAACAAAACAGAAAGGCCAATTTTAGAAACTCCAGTCTTGATGTTAGCTCTCCAATGCACTTCTCTTGATTTTTTTTCACAGACAAATATCTACATCTTTACATGCACTGTCTCGACCATTGTAGATGTTCAGAAGGATCAGTAATCGCTTAAGATGTGGATATCTTGCTGAGGTCTTTTAATAGATATCCAGACATCACCCAAGAGGGGTCTCCCAGCTGCCAGTTATGGGGTCTCAGGAGCAGGTTTGGTGCATTCTTGGAAAGGAGCCAGGGACAGCTTCGGTTGTGTCCTTCCTCCAGTCGGCACCAGGACAGCCAGTGCCATTGCTCTCTGGGACACCCACTGGTGGTCTAAGGCCCATCCACCCCCACCCCAGGAGGCCCAGTCCTCAGCTGTAGAGTGAGAGTGACTTACGATATCATCCTTGTGGGATGTCATGGGGAGATGTGTGCTTGTATGTCCTCCCTGTCCTTTCCCAGGTCAGAAGAGGCCACCACTCTCACCTCTGCTGATTTGCCCAAGATGGGATGTAAAATTTTGCCTCTGTGCACCACAGACAAAGGTCTTACATGGGGATCACATCACCAGAGCATGGCACTCTGGAGGGCTGGGCTTTAATAGCCAGCCAGTAACTGTCGGTTTATGAACTCCAGAGATCCTTCTAAATTCCCTTCTGCATAGTGGCTCCAGTGTCACCCAAGCCAGACTTTCCCAGGTCCCATGGCACCTAGTTTAAATGTCCACCACCACCCATGTTCACATTAACTTGGAGTGGAACATCTCAAGACTGTAACCATCCACCTGCCTTAGCTGTGAGCAGGTCACATCTTAGCTTTCACTGTCTCCAGGTCCTCCCTCAGGACACCAGAGACACAGCAGTTGCTTTGGTGAATGTCTGCTGAGTTGAATTAAGACAGCAGTGCTCAGCACACTGCATGTTGAAGATGTGAAAAGCACACATGAGGGAGGAAGGGAAGAGTGAGTGAACAGGTGGTAGAAAGACATCTGGCAAGCACCCTACCACTGCGCACACACTCTGTTCCAGACACTATACTGAGCTCTGATTATATGGCAACGGCAGTGACCATGGCCCTGGGGTCTAGGCACTAAACAAGGTGTTTTACAGAGACCAGGACAACGTCCAAACCCGGGCTGAGAGCTCTCTGAGAAGAGAACGCTATGTAGGTGGAGGAAAAAGTCATTGTAAATGTATGTATTCTGGATCTTTCCAGCACCTGAACACGCCAAGCTCCTCTCTGGGAAAGGCACCATTACAACATGCAGAGATTTATACACACATTTCACATGAAACCCCACACAAGACAGAATTCGCTCTTTTCAAGTGTACAGTTAAGAGGGCTTAGCATATTCACCAGGTGGCACAACCATCACCAATGTCGATGCCAGAACATCTCTATCACCCCAAAAAGAAACCCCATCCCCACTCCTACCAGTTACTTCTAATTCTCACTGACTTCGAGTCCCTGGTAACCATGAATCCACTTTCTGTCCTTTTGGTTTTCCACACAGTAAGCATTTTATATGAATGGAATCATACAACAGAGGCTTTTGCATCTACCTTCTTTCATGTAAGGCCATGTCTCATGAGGTAGCAGTATTATCGGTTCTTCATTTCTTCCTATATCTGAAAATATTTCATTGTCTAGATATACATTTTGCTTATCCATTCATTAGTTGATGATCATTTGGGTTGGTTTCACCTTGTTGACCTTATGAGTAATGCAGTTTTGAACACTCATTTACACCACACTTTTAGTGCATATATGTTTTCAATTCCCTTAGGTATATACCTACAAGTAGAATTTCTGGGTCATAGAGTAACTCTGAGTGAACCTTCTAAGGGGCTGACAGACTGTTATCCACAGCAGTTGCACTATTTTGTATTCCCACCAGCAATGAATGAGGATTCCAATTTACTCACATCTTTTGTCACCACTTATTATTATCCACTTTTTTATTATAGCCATAGTAGTAGGTATAACATGGTATCTCATTGTGGTTTTGATTTGCATTTCCCTGATGACTAATGACATTGAATATATTTCCATGTGATTGCTGTCCATTTGTATATCTACTTTGAAGAAATGGTTATTTAAGTGTTTTGCCCATTTTTCAAATTAAGTTGTCTTTTATTATTGAGCTATAAGAGCTCATTATATATTCTGGATACTAGACTCTTCTCAGACTTATAATTTGCAAATGTTTTCTTTCATTTAGTTGCTTGTCTTTCCAGTTTCTTGATAGTGTCCTTTGATTCACATAAGTTGTTAATTTTGATGGTGTCTTTATTTATGTTTCATTTCCTGTGCTTTAAGTGTCATATCTGAAAAACAATGACCAAAAACCCAGTGACTTACACACGTTTTCTCCTTAAAATGTTATAGGTTTTTAGCTCTTACATTTAGGTATTTGATCCACTTTGAGTTAATTTTTCTATAATTGTTTGAGGTGAGATTCAACCTTATTCTTTTGTATTCAATTGTCCCAACCATTTGTTGAAATGGTCATTCTCTTCTTATTCAGTGTTCTTGGCACTCTTATTGAAAATAAATAGATGAATAGGTTTGAATCTGGGCTCTCAATTCTGTTTCATCGTCTACATGTCTCTCCTTATGCCAACACCACATTGTCTTGATTACTGTAGCTTTGTAATAAGCTTTGAAATAGAAAAGTGTTAGTATTCCAACTTTGTTTTTGTTTTTGTTTTTTTGAGTTGGAGTCTCACTCTGTCACCCAAGCTGGAGTGCAGTGGCATGCTCACGGCCTCCCCAGCATCAACCCGTTGGACTCAGGTGATCCTTCCACCTCAGCCTTCCAAGTAGTCGGAACTACAGGCACGTGCTACCACTCCCAGCTAATTTGTTGATTTATTGTAGCAATGAGGTCTTGCCAATTTGCCCAGAATGGTCTCAAACCCATGGGCAACCCTCTCACCTCAATCTCCCAAAGTGCTGGGATTACAGGCCTGAGTCACCATGCCCAGTCTTATTTTTTTTTAATTATTTTGGCAATTCTAGGTTTTTAGATAAGATTTTCCATTAGTGAAAAAAAGCTGAAATTTTAATAGAAAGTACATTAAATCTGTAGATCAATTTGGAGAATGTTGCAATCTTAACAAAAGTCATCCTATCCATGAATATGGGATGTCTTTTCATTTGTTTAGTTATTTAATTTATTTCAACTTTTTTTTGTAGTTTTCAGTGTACAATTCTTACACTTATTTGGCTAAATTTATTTCTAAATATTGTTTTCCTCTTAATGCTATTATATATGGAATTTTTATTTCATTTTCAGATTGTTTATTGCTAATGTATGGAAATGTAACTGATTTCTGTATATCGATCTTGAATCCTGCAAGTTTTCTAAACTCACTTATTAGTTCTAATAGTTTATTTGTGCATTCTATAGGATTTTCTAGGTATGAGATCAGGTGATCTGCAAATACTGATAGTTTTACTTATTTCTTTCCAATCTGCACATCTTTTGTTTGTTTTTCTGGCCTAATTGGCCTAAGTAGAACTTCCTAAACAATGTTGAATAGAAATGACAAGAGAAGACATCTGTTTTGTTCCTGATCTTAGGAAAAGTCTTTCAGTCTTTTACCATTAAGTATGATGTTAACTGTAGGTTTTTCATAGATAACTTTTATCATCTTGAGGAAGTTTCCCTCCGTTCCTAGTTTTTTAATGTTTTTCATTATAAATACTCAATTTTGCTAAGTGTTTTTCTATGTCTATTGAGATGATCATGTGATTTTTATTATTTATTCTATTAATTTGGTATACTCTATTGATTACTTTCTCACAACCTGGCATCTCAGAACGTAATCCCACATAGTGAATGCTGCTAGATTTGGTTTGCTAGTATTTTGTTGAGTATTTTCATATTGAATATTTTTATATCTATTTTTATAAAATATATTGGTATGTGGCTTTCTTGTGATGTATTTGATTTTTGTTTCAGGGTAATATTGGAATAATAAGAAGAGGTGAGGAGTCTTTACTCCTCTTCTACTTTTTGAAAGAGTGTTTAATTATTCTTTAGGAGGTTTAGTAGAATTCACCAAACCCCCAGTGAAGCCACCTGGTTCTGGACTTTTCTTTGTGGGAAGTTTGTTTTTGTTTTAGTTTACTAATTCAGTCTCTTTACTTGTTATAAGTCTGTTTCCTCTTGAGTTCATTTTATTTTATGTCTTTCTAGAGATTTGTCCATTTTGTACAGGTTATCTAATACGTTGGCACACAGTTTTTCATGATATTTTCTTATAATTTTTTTTATTTTTATGGTCTTTATTAATGTCCCCTTTTTATTCCTGATTAGTAATTTGAGTCTTCTCTCTTGGTCAGTCTCATTACAGATTTGTCAGTTTTATCAATCTTTTCAAAGTACCCACTTTTGTTTTTGCACACTTTCCTTGTTGTTGTTGTCGTTGTGTTGTTGTTGTTGTTATTCTCTATTTCACTTATTTTCACTTTATTATTTACTTCCCTCCTGCTGCTTTGGATGTAATGCTCTTCCTTTTCTAGTTTCTTAAGGTGGATGGTAAGGTTACTGATATCAGGTATTTTTTCTTTTTTAATGTAGACATGTACTGTTATCAATTTCTCTCAGCATTGTTTTCAGTTTTAGGTATGTTGTGTTTTCATTTTAATTCATCTCTAAGTATTTTTCAATTTCTTGTGATTTCTTTTTAGTCTATTGGTCATTTAGGAATGTGCTGTTTGTTTTCCACATATTTGTGAATTTTCCAAATTTCCTTCTGTTACTGATTTCTAATTATATTCTATTGTGGTCAGAGAATATACCTGGCATGATTTTGATTTTTTTTTATTTATTTATTGAGATTTGTTTTGTGGCTTAACATGTAATCTATCTTAAGAACATTTCATTTCACACTTGAGAAGAATGTGTGTTCTGCTGCTGTTGGCTAGAGTGCTCCATGGATGACTGTTGGGTATCAGTTTCATGCTGTTCGAGTCATTTATTATTTGCTGAGCTTATGCCTCATTGTTCTAACCATTATTAAAGTGGAGCATTGAACTATTATTGTCAAATTGCCTGATTCTCTAATTCTGTCCATTTTTTCAAGTATTTTGAGACTTTGTTGTTATTTCTGTCATTGTTATATCTTTTTGATGGATCATTATAAAACATCCTTCTTTGTCTCAAGCAGCAATTTTTGTCTTTCAGTCTAGTTTGCCTATATTAGTATAGCCATTCCAGCTCTCTTTGGGTTACTGTTCGTATGGAATATATTTTTTCAAATTTTATTTTCAATCCATCTGTATCTTTAAGTCTAAAATGTGTCTCTACGTCACCATGTTGTTGGATCATATGTTTTTATTCAGTCTTCCATTCTCTTCCTTTCTATTGGAGATTTTAAGCCGCTTACAAGCCTGCCTTCTCTGCTGGAAATGCAGGACCGGCCACTTGTTTTGCCTCCTGCCTTCGCAGCATAAACGGTGCTTGCTTCACTTCCTGCTGAGGCAGCTTAACAAAAGCTGCCAATCAACCAGTGACTGGGCCTCAGCACTCTTACTTGCAAAATAAGTTGGGAGCAACTTTTAGCTTTCTTCTGACAGACAGTGTGCAGATGACACAGTACACACCTGTCAGACGTGGCTGATCCCAGACCTCTCTCAGCACTTCTATGACTCAAAGTCAAGTCGAGAGACTGAAAAGTGCATTTTCCCTGTTGAACAGAATAACGGTAAAAATGATGGAACTTCATTTTTTTCTGAGTCCAAAATGGCCCAAGTCTCCATTTAATGGCCTGGGGCTGCTTCCAACACCCCCCACAGTATCTGTACCCAGAGAATTCTTCAGACACCTGAGCCTGGACACCCCCCCACCCCCCCCACCCCTGTCCCCGCTCATTCCCATGACTCACCAACACCTGTCAATTCCAC
This sequence comes from Tarsius wallacei, assembly GCA_963574415.1. NCBI lineage: Eukaryota > Metazoa > Chordata > Mammalia > Primates > Tarsiidae > Tarsius > Tarsius wallacei. The sequence continues at coordinate 21,655 of CAUYQG010216746.1, read as the reverse complement.
TTGCCAAATATCTGCTCTCTCGTGTCTCCTCCTCCCCTGGCCACGGTGGCCTTTCTCCAGCCCTTCTCATTCCTCGGATCCTACTTTCCCACACCTGCTTCCCGCCCTGCTGCCCTCACCATATGCCAGTTGATGCATTGTCACGGCTCCCAGCCCAGCCTTCCAGACGGCCATCTTCATTGCTGCCTGCCACTTAAGCACTCCCTGGGGACTCCAGTGCCTCCAAGTGTCTCACCCGAGGCCGTCGCAAGTGACACCGTCCTCCTGCCTGGCTCACAGCTTCTCCCTCCTCCCCATGCAGATCAGGCACCTCTACACATTGCAGCTTCCTGGAAGCAGCGGGCCCTGGCTGCCGGCTCCCGCCACACAGGTTGCCCTCACCTGGAGCCCCCAACTGCTGGGCTTGCTCCTTAAAAAAATTTTGGAAATAACAGACACTGAGAACACCAAAAGTGGGGAGGCGGGGAGGGGGTTAGGATTCAGAACTACCTAGTGAGTGCAGTGGTCACCATCTGGGGAATGGGCCACCTGAGACCCAGTCCCCACCACTCCACAATATGCCCCTGAATCTAACATTTTAAAATAGGAACAATGACAAAATCATGAAACTTGCCTCATATGTTTTGAGGTAGCATTTAACTTCTTCACACAAATATATACTTTCTCGTGTATTACTGTGAAGGACAATAAATGGTTCATTTCCAGAAAATGGAGTAAGGTTTGCTGATGTGACAAAAAAAACAAAACAGAGGGAGGCTGGTAACCATCACATCATTGAAGGACAATGAATAACTCATTGCTGATGTGGTCAGAAGAGAAAACAAAGGGAGGCATAGTAATGGTCACCTCTTGGAGAAATAAGACTTACTTAAAAATAAGAAAACTGAAATCCTCCAAGCAAATAGCAACAAGTACTTATTTTAACTTTATTTGGACCAAAAACTGCTGAAGTGACATCCAGGAAAAATTGTGACCTCTGTATCACAATTCCAGTCAAAGAAGAACCACGAGGGGTGGGGAGGGAATGATTCACACACTAGGAAATAAAAAGCTTGTAACCACAATATTGGGTGTGCCTGCCCACCAGACACCTGGTCTTGCAAGACCGTCATTAAAGTTTCGCTTCTGCTGCACTCCATGTCTCTGTATCCATCCTTTGATTTTGGGCGGGTAAGTTTGTTTCTCACAATTACGAACACTGACATTTTAAAATAAAACTGTTAGAGCTCTCTTTAGAGCTTGTGCAATAGAAAATAAGTACGAGAGCAAAGCAAAATTCACTATTATCCATTTGAAAAGAACACATGAGCCATCTCCACCTTAACGCTCAGAAATTTTATCCTCCTTTCTTTCCCCACAGGAACTCACCTTCATCCTTCTTTCTTCATAGAATTTTATTCTAATGTCATATAATTTATGCTTGAAAGAGCTTTATTATCATCGTCTCATAAAATTCTGGGACAGAAACATGTATATCAATTCAAATGACTTTATTTCTTACGACCAAAAGGCTCCAGGTATTTAGACTTTTTCTGGATTGAGTTACCATTGTGATGATTATTGATACAGAAACAAGTCATTCAACATGACATAAAAGAAGATTTGATAATCATTGCATGTAAAAATAAGATTGCATTGGGAATGCTTCTCTCAAGATGATTTGTAGTAGTGGCTCCATTTCCTGAGGGGATCATGTATCTGTCCCCTGGTTCAAGAAGGGAACAGGAAGGGTAACAGGTGCCCTTGGCTGCTTCAACTGTCCAGAGAGAGCTTGGAGTCCCCCACTCCCACCCCAACCCCGCTCATATTGATATAAATCCACCTTTGCTGGGAGTCCCGTATATTGACTTTTCAACTAGGGCTTTGCTGAGTATGAACAGAGGTTGTTTCTAGAATTAAGCAAGGGAGCTCCGCCATCAACTTCATTCTCACCTTTGGCTTTTTGTGTTTTTGTTTTATACTATGAATGTTGAGAAATTATATTCACATCTGAGAGTGGGTGAAAATTCTGTTATACCAGCATAATCCCATTCTTAGGTCTCTTTTGGGTTAGAGCAGTTAGAGCTTCCTTTAATGTTGTTGAAAGCAAAGAGCTAGAAACCTTCTTTAGAAAGGGATTTGTCACCTAGTCATTCAAGTCACTGTTGCCCAGTCTCTCAGAAGCCAAAGGGACCCACGGTAATACTCTCCCAGCACAGTCACACCACGTGTGACTCTTCCACCCAGAAGTGCTTGGTTTGACCTGCTGGAAGAGAGAGTTGTTTTGTATAGTATTTTATCATGTGCTTTGAATATGTCTTCCTGAAGTCCTTGAGGCCGAGGCGCAGCCAGCCCACCCGAAGGAGAAGCCACAGACGGCATGCTTGGAGAGTCAGCCCTGCCGCTTCCAGGGCTCATCCAACTGCCAGATGGACTTCCTGCTGGGTCAGGCATATGGCACTGCTCAGAGCAATCATGCATGTTGCGTGTTTCAAGAAACAGCATAAACATCGTTAAGAAATAAATTGTGAAGTGTATCTCATAAGAAAGATTCTCCAAATCAGTCAAGATTGAAATGATAAAAACCTAATGCAATTAATCCATATTTATTTTTTAATAGGTTGTAAAAACAAGATAAGTCTAAATGCTATTTCCCATGATTGAGCCTATTATAAATTAAAAAATCAAAAATTATCTACTAAAATCATACATAACTTCAAAAACTTTATAGGACATAAAGATCAAAGTTACTCTTTATATTTAAAAAAACAAGTGGTAAAATTGCTAAAATACTAAGGGGTACAGGACTTGTGTATAATATTAGTTTGCTAATTAGAAGAACTAGCAAATGTTTATTTTGATCAACACAAGGATTGACTCTAGTTGGAATAAATTTTCATTCTATGGTTTGATAAAATGGGTTTTAACTTCCTTTGGAATAATGTACATAGAATTTTAATCAGCAAATTTTAGCTTGTGTATCTTGGAAAAAATTGATCCCTCCCTCTCCCCCCCAATCCTGGCCAAAATTTCCATTACTGAGATTTGTTCTTTCTGGCCAATGGCATATCCAGAGGGTGGGGAAGGCTGCTCCCTTTAGGTCAGTGAGCAAAGCTGTGCCACTGTTGCCTGCTGACACACTCTCTGCTCCTCCCATGGGCCTCCCCTCACCCCAGCATTCTCCCACAAGAACGCCCTCTTCTGGGCATGAAAGGGGCGTGGGGACCTCTCCACCCAAGGACCCTCCCCCAAGAGAGCCCTCCCCCAGAGCGCCCACCCGGCAAGAGTGCCCTTCCCTCGAGAGTCCCACAGCCTTTGGTGATCCTCTGGGTGTGGGAAGGGTGTGATCACCAAGAGCCAACTCACCCAGCCCTCTGCTCTGGGACATCTGAACTCAGAACATGCCACACTTCACCCCTGACGAATAAGGTTTACAATGGGAAGGGCCCAGCTGGACAGGGTCCCCCATAACACAGCCCTCAGGGTGTCCTGCTCTCTCAAGTAGGGTGAGGGCTTTGCTGGCATTGTTCATGGGGAACTGAAAGGAGCCTCCATTTTCCTGATCTGACCATTAGGCCAGTCCGTTGAGGAGGCCAGCCTGTGGATGCTGAGGAGCTAGAGCCCACCCACTGCCTGGAACCCCAGGGAAGTCTGTGTCCCCGCAAGTCAAGTGCCTGGGTGCCACCCGCATCTCCTGCTTGTCTCCAAATTAACACAGGATTCCCGTTTCCCTCCAGGCCAAGACTCTCTCAGTGTCTTCCTCGAGACACAGCCAACCAAGGGATGTGTGTCACTGCACATTAGATGAGCCACAGCTCAATAGGAGGTGGAAAGCCCCCATCATGAGCACAGGTCTGGGTTTGGGAACTGAGGTCACCACAGCACTGGGGAAGAAAGGATGACGTATCTTCTGTAGGGCAGGCTCCCAGACCTGCCCAGCCTCTCCCAGCACCAGGTCCCGGCCTCTGGCCCCTAGAATGTGAGTCTCAGAAGGAGGCCAGGAGCACCCCCCTCCCCAAGCTTCCGGATGCCCCAGGAAATCCTCTCTCTGGCCACCAAGCAGCAGGCTCCAGTCTAGTTAGACCTGACTTTGATTGTAAATCACTTACAGGCTCTCACCTCCCCTGGTATTTGCTATGCGTTAATTGAATAATTAGATGTAATTAGTAATCTCCTGTACTGCCATCATTCCAGCATCAGAGGTGTCGAGGGGATGTAATTTAATTAGAGGTTAGCACTTTTTGGCTCCCAATCAAATGCTGAAGTGAACGGTGGCTCGCCAGTAGGGGCAGCTGCACTGCACCCTACGACTCTCTGGGCTGCTTCTGGGTCTGGAACAGCAGGGGAGGAAACACACTGGTAACTTGGAATGTGGTTAAGAAAATTCCCAGAAAACCTCACTGGCGTTTGTGTGTCAAGCACCTCAGATCTGCCTGATACGGGTACAAGCCGGCCACTCGGGTCAAGGCAGACACCGGCTTCATGTCTACAGCAAGAAGGTCAAATATGCATTTTGACATTTTCTGAGACATGTGTTAAAACATTTTTCTATAACAGAATTTAAAGGTAAGAAAAAGAAACTTGGTCAAGCCATTGATCATTATTTCGGTCTTGGAAAACACAGCTCTTAGGGGAGTCATGATAAATGTAGACGCCACACTGTGGGGATACGCAGGAAGGGGAGGTTGTCCCTGGGAAGGTTCAGGACCATGTGATGGTGAGGAGGGACCCAGATCAGGAAGGGAAGGCTTCCCCAGGAAGGCTCAGGAACACAGAACACATGATGGTGAGGGGGGATCCAGGTCAGGAAGGGGAGGCTGTCCTGGAGAAGGCTGGACCCTGTGATGGTGAGGGGGGCCCAGGTCAGGAAGGGGAGGCTGTCCCGGGAAGGCTCAGGAATGCCTGATAGTGCGGGGAGACCCAGGTCAGGAAGGGGAGGTTGCCCTGGGAAGGCTCAGGACCCTGTGATGGTGAAGGGGGACTCAGGTCAGGAAGGGGATTTTGTCCCATGAAAGTCTCAGGACCGTGTAATGGTGAGGGAAGACCCAAGAAGCCCCTTTCGTTTCCAAAGCACCTCAAGGTCAGGGCCCTTGCAAGCAGGCCTGCTGTTTGCACGTGTGTTACTCCCTGTCTGGCTCGGATGAAAGCCTAGTCTGCTGTTTGGACTGACCTGACCTCAGAAGGAGGACTGCTTGCGGGAGGACGCCTTGCCCCACAGTAGTACAGGCTGCTCAGGGACCAGGCTCACTGTGAGATGGGAGCCATGGACAAGCCATGGACTTCATGGAAGTCTCTAGAAATCTGAAAGCAATGCAGAAGGTCCCCAACTGAGACTCGGCAACCGTGAGGCCCCTTCTCCTGGCAGGGGAGGAGAGAGGCCAGATCAGGGTGTCACCACGGTATCAGCGATGTGGAGTCATGGAATTCCTGCAAGGTTTGAGGGTGTCTGGAAAGGGGTTGTGCTGCCCAGGAACCCTGTGGCCTTGCAGGGCCCTCAGGCTTGTTCAGAAGAAACATCCTCAGGACAGCAGAGGCAGCTCTTGACCTGAGACAGGAAGGATGACCTTCAGCACTGGGTCAAGGCTACACAGTCAGCGTCCCCAGCATGAGCGGTCCAAAAGTAGCAACACTGACCCCAAATCCTTGACCCAGCAAAGCTAACCAACCATGTGACTGGGAGGGATGTCTGCACTCCCTACAGAAGCGACGGCACATAGACACGGACCCCAAGCCCTCGACTGCTGCACCCCACAGGCCTGCACACATCACCACCTCCCACCTGGCAAATGCATTCAGGATAATGCTCATCTTCCCAGGCCACACAATGCAATGCAATGACTGCATCTAGGGGAGAGAGACTGTCATCATGGCTAGCTGAGGACAAGCCACCCAGGAGCTCAGGCATCTCACACAGACTCCTCCTCGTGGGCAGGCGGGAGGTACTGGACTAGGGGTACGGGGCTTTCCTGTCCCTGATGAAACACTGTTGTGCAGGGAAGCAAACGCACCTCACGGACATTACAGGCTCGGGAACACGATGCTTCTTTGGTGCAGGAAGCCACCCCCAGGCAGCTCCCCGCAGGCCTACTTGCTTAAGGCAGCAGATGAGCAAGTGGCACCTTCGGGCACCTCAAGAGGTCACTGGGCATCCACTTGACAGTCTCAGTTTCTATGTCTGGCTCAAGGATGCTTTTCTGGTTTTTCTCAGCTGAGAACCCAGCAAGGGCTCCGCGCCAAGCTCTAGCCAGGACAGCTGCCTGTTCACAGGCAAGAGGGATCCCAGGCAGGCTGAGGAAGACAGAAAAATCAAGAGATTAATCAGCAGTGTTACCTGCAGATCAAGGAGGTGCCTGAGTCAGGGCTGGGCAGCCTGGGTCAGAGGAGAACACCGATCCCCTCCAGCCTGGAACTCCAAACCCCCACAGGTGTGGCCCCTTCAGGCCCAGATTCCCCTCCACCATCACCTCCACTGATTGCTTCAAGCTACCGTCATGGGCCAGGAGCGCAATGTGTGGCCACAGCACCAGCGACAATGGCTGGGACACCTCTAAGACCAGCAGAGTCAGAATATCTGAGCAGGTGAGGACCCCTGCATGCTAACAAGCCCCAGGGGGTCTGAAGGTGAGGACCCCTGGGCAACCCAACAGGTTATGGGCCTCAAGAGGGGGAGACTCTGCTGTGCTCCTTGCGACCGCCTCAGCACCCCGCCTATTAGATGTTTCGGGAAGGAAGGCACCTCTCTGTGTGAGAGTTCCCCTGTCCTAGCCATGAAGGGCTGGCAGTCAAGCTAGAGGGAATACATGACACTCATCTCTCCTCTTCCCAGGCCTGCTGAGGGCAGACGTCACTACTCAACTACAACTCCTCACGTCCACAGCTGGGCAATACCCCAGCGTGCAGACCCCAAAGTTGAGGTCCGAGAGAGATCACACTTGCCACCTGGGAGCCGGTGACATCTGGGTCCTTCCCAGTTCCAAAACCTGTGAACCTGAGATGAGGCACCAGACTGACCCCACCACGAGGAGCCGTGCAAACGAGCGCCTTGCCGCAGCTCCTGAGGGGTGGAAGGCCCTCCTCAGGGGAAGGGCCCTTCCTGATCACTGTAGGCAGCAGATGACGAGACACGCCTGTCACACAGAGAGCACTGAACCTGACTCAGAGGCACCCCCGCCACGCACGCACCTGGCATCTGTTGTTGAGGACAGGAAGACCCTGAGGCTTTGCGTCACGGGAATGAGTCCTCAGCTCAAGAAATGCTGTGACGTTTATGCAATGTCTTCTACCAGCCTGGGCCTGCCATGGGCCTGCAGGCACGCTCTGGGAGCTGGGGACATGGGGACATGATGGAACGCTCGCAACCATGGAGGAATTAGCCTGCTCACCAGCCGGCTTCCTGAGACGCGCTGACCTCCGTGGGCACCCACGAGGATGTGGCCCCTCAGCCGTCAGTCATGGGACCCTCAAGGGTCACTTGTAGTTCATTTCCTTAGCCCAGCCAACTTGGTCCTAGTGAGGAGGAAGCACTCTAGACTTTGCCTGAGATCTGTGCCTGCCTTGAATCTGCCCTGGGAAAACTGGGTCTGTCACTGGCTTCCCAGCCTCAGTTTCCTCCCGGGAAATAAGAGGAAGAATTTCAGCCTCCCGGGAAACTGAGAGCCCAACGCATGTAATGACTGTGGAGATGCCCTCGGATACACTCTCCTTCCTAAAGAAGTTGAGGTCACGCCATGAATGACAAAGCCACAAGACCATCCATGGGCAGAGTCAGAATTCAGAGAGCCAAGCCTGGGGAGGAAAGGCAGAGGCTCTGATGGGCTTTGAAAGGCTGAGCAGGAGAATCCACTGAGGCCATGGAGGGCTGTCTTAGTCCTCGTTCCTGTCCCCCACCATGAGGACAAAAAGTGGACATCACACGAAGAGTTCCAAGTGATGACAACATGTACAGACAAGAAGCGATCTTTTTCCATGCAGAAGATAACTTTGGTGTGGAGAACAGCTCAGAGTCCTTGGAGGGTGCTTTGTGTCCAGAAATGTCTGCCTTACCCGGCCTCTGCAGCATGAACGGGCGTGGGAGGATTTAGAACTCTCTGTGGATGACTGAAGACTTGGCCCATTGCAGCCTGAGCTATAAGTGGTGGTGGAAATGGGTTCCTGGCTGTCAAAACTGGCTCAGGGCAGTGGCTGGCCCCAACTGAGCTAGCTTGGAACTGTAGAGAAATGGATTTAAACTGTGGCCCTCAAGGCTAGTTCTGTTTCAGACACACAGAGAGAAATTTGGTCCCAGTCAAAGGCAGGGCTCTGGAGAGCTGGAAGGTGGGGGTGGGGACAGAGGCAGTGATGGGGCCCTAGACATGACTGTAATCCTCACCCCCAATCCCAACCGGGTATTGCCCTCTGGGTCAGGAGTTTGGTTCTAGAACAGCGAAGGCAGGAGTTGGTGAACACCCCAACCCTGACATGCACAGCCCGTGAGTGCCATCAACAGCACTGACCCCTGAATCGCCCTACATGCTGAGTCAGGCATTCCCCTCACCCCCACATATGCATGCCCCTCAGTCCAATTACATGGAACACTGTCCAGACCTCTGGTTGGCTCTCTTCTGAAGTGTCTAGGCTATGAATGACAGAGGAAGATGAGAAGCCACTCTGGAGTCAAAGACAGTGAAGCTGAGGGACTAGGGAGGGCCTGAGGCACCTGGGGTCACGCGGGGGTCCTGGACGGGTGGGGATCATGGGGAGATGTCCGGCGAAACAGACTACACCATGGTGTTCACATAAAGTCTCTGGTTTTGATCACTGTATCATAACCACGTGAGGGTGCAGCCCTGCTCTTAGAGAATATAACTGAGACATCCAGGGACAAGAGGCACCATGACTCCAACCCTCTCTTCAGCGGGTCAGAAAAAAATCACATTAGCGACGCACACAGCAGTCAACTATGGGCAAAATGCTCATGGCAGGGGGGTGAGGCTATAGGGCTATAGGCAGATACAAGGAGGGACCCAAAAAACCCAGAGTTTATTTATAAAAACTTGTGTATTTATTCTTACATGTTCAAACTTCAGTCACCTCCAAAGCACTCTCCATTTGATGCAATACACCTATGAAGATACATTCTTCACTGCTCAGTTTTTAAACTCATCCATTAGGATGCCTTTTAGTGCTTCTGCCATTTTTTGTTTCACCTCTTTCACATCAGCAAGACATTTCCCTTTGAGAACTTTTTTCATTTGGGGAAACAAAAAGAAGTCACTTAGGGCAAGATCAAGTGACTAGGGAGGGTGGGGCACGGGGGTCATGCTGTTTTTGATCAAAAACTGCTGAATACTAAGCCCAGTGTAGGTAGGTGCGCTCGTAAATCACCCATCAAGAAATGGGCAAAAGTGTCGAGAATCTCCCAAAAAAGTTCATTGAAGCTGAATGCAGCCTCTCCCTATACTGCTAGCAGGTGCACTAATGCCAATGGGTTCCCAGGATATCCACCTAATGGGGGAAGCCTGTGCTACAAGGTGCCCACCCTCCAAAATATAATTCTGGGTGTTTTGGGTCTCCCTCGAGGAATATTCTTTTGTAGCTTTTTATTTTGCTGCAACTTCAAACTTGCAGAAAGCTGCAGGTTGAGGACAAAGGACTCCTCAACACCCTATACCCTACTCCCTCCTGTCCCTGCACCTGTGTTGCCCAGATGTCCCTGTTGACATGACAGCACTGATGCCACCCCAGGCACAACTCTTGAAGTGTCCAATGACAGTGCATGAGGGAAGAGAGACTGTGGCCTGGGACAGTGTCCATGGAGTGAAGACACATACCGATGGGGTCCAGTCCTCTCCCACCCTCCCCAGGGTGGACAGCAGTTTCCTGAGGCCTCTCTGGAGATGCCGGCACAATTGGCTATCAGCATGTCAGGCCCTTACATGTCTTCACCCCCACCCCTTCGCACTCGCCCCTTCCCACTCACCCCTTCCCACTCACTCCTTTCCTGCCTCCCGCTTTCCTGGGACTTTAGTGTCTGCACAAGTGGGTACACACATCTGTCCAGCCTCTGTTTTCTAGGAGTTCAGGCCAGGATGAAACCATGAAGAACTGACAAGAGGAAATACCAGAGCCAGGAGACAGCAGCCCAATGATCAGTGTCCCCTCAGCACATGGCAGAGGATAAGCGACCCCCTTAACATAGGTGCCAGGTGGGCCTGATCCCTCAATAAGCAGTCCCTCAACACAGGTCACAGGTGGGCCTGCTCTGTCTGGAAGTGGGCAGGTGCACCCTGAAGCATGCTGTGTGCTGTGACTGCCCCCAGCCCGCACCCGGCCTCCTGTTTCCTCTGCTGCAATGAAACTGCCAGGCCACCTGCATGAGGTGCTGCCCAGCTCAGGGCACCGCTGTTCCGTAACCTCCACTGGCCTCCCCTCCCAGTCCTGCACAACCTGTGGTGCTGACGTGAGTTCTGGGCCATTGCAAATTCGAGGCCCAGCAAAACAGGTTTGCAAAACCTCTGAAAAGAGGGAACTGTTTGAGAAAGATTTTATAAAATGGAATTTAAATCAGTCATTGAAAGTTAAGCCATGAAATTACAGAGAACTCAGGTTATTTTTATCATCCCTTGGGAGCTGAATGTTTGGACATATTCATCAATTCTCCAAAGTGGTGCTCACAGCAAGACTCTGGGTGCTTTGGACAAGTCTCTGTCCCATTATTGAGGCATCTCCGCTAAGCTGGGTGAGGCGCAGCGGGCCTCCAGTGACTCGTCCCAGGTGGATGTGGCCGTGGTATGCTGCCTACCGATTTCCAGGAGCAACCCAACTACCTGAATGGGAAGAATTGTGCCTTCCCTGGGAAGGGTTGAGGACCTGCATGAGCACACCTCAGAGGCAACTGTCCAGCACAGCTCAGCTAACCAGAGCGCCCTCCTCTGCAAACCAGAGAACAGGGGGCAGATGCTCCTGTCCTGGTGAGGGCACAGGAAATTGAACGTCAGGACCTGGGCCAGAAGCCCTGGCATGAGCAGAGTGCTGCTGCCACACGTGTTGCCAGGGAAACAGGTCACAGCCCGCATTCTGCATCCCTTTCCCAGGCCTGAGCCATGCCCAGTCACGAGCCAACCCCTCTCCAGCCAGCCAGGTTGCCTCCCTGCGCCAAGAACCACAGGAAGAGCTGGGCAGGGAGCCAAAGTTCTCATGATCACTGCTGAGGAGTCCACGGATCACACCCCTCCGTGTCCATTCAAGTCAGAAGCAAGCAAGACATGCTAATTATTGATGTGAAGTTACTGACATGTATCGATCACCTATTGCAACTTTAACCTAACAGCTGAGTCACCAGTAATCAAATGTCCGCTTTAAAACTCACAGATAGCCGGGCTCAGTGGCTCAGCCTGTAATCCCGCACTTTGGGAGGCTGAGGTAAGTGGATTGCCTGAGCTCGTGAGTTCGAGACCCGCCTGGGCAACTTGGCAAGACCTCATCTCTACAATAAATTTTTAAAATTAGCCTGGTGTGGTAGCACGCGCCTGTAGTTCCAGCTACTTGGAAGGCTGAGGCGGAAGGATCGCCAGAGCCCAGCAGGTCGAGGTTGTGGTGGCCGGGAGTGGCCACTGCACTCCAATCTGGGTGACAGAGTGAGACTCCAACTCAAAAAAAAAAACAAAACTCACAGATGATGCCAGAGGATACATCTGAGTACATGGAAATGGGCTTCCTGACTCTGTGCCAAGAAGAGTCCCTAACCCCAATGACAGTTAGCCCTGCGCCACACCCCCACCGGGACAGCGTCATCAGACCCTTCAGGTTGGGGTTAGGGTTAGGGGTTAGGGGTTAGGATTAGGGGCTGGGGTTAAGGGTTGAGGCTATGGTTAGGCATTAGGGGTTGGGGTTAGGGTTAGGGTTTAGGGTTAGGGGTTGGAGTTATAATCAGGGGTTGGGGTTAGCAGTTAGGGTAAGGGTTATACCTTAGGGGTTAGGGTTTGAGATTAGCTTGAGGCTATGGCTAGGGGTTAGCGTTTGGTGTTAGGGTTAGGATTAGGGTTAGTGTTAAAGGTTAGGGTTACGATTACTGTTAGGGTTCCAGTCCTCAGTTACCACAGCCACCTCGGCCTCGGGAGCTCAAGCCTTTTGCTCCCTGCAGCCTAGAGCAACGATGTCTCAGGTCATCTCATACTTGTGTGGTGAGATGGCAGAGCCCATGCCCTTATCTTAGCCAGCTCAACCAATGCCCCAGGGCAATGAGAGGTACTTAGACCACACAGGCTGCTGCCACATGGAGAGAGGTCAAGGCGGGTGGAGCGGGTTCTCTCACTTGGCACGTGGCCTTCTGGCCCATCATGTCAGCACAAGCAACAGGATTTCCTTCTTTTCAAAGCTGAATGGGCTTCATTTTGTAAGGATACCACATTGTCTTTCTGCACTGTGAAACAGGCCAGGCACAGAAAGACAAACACTACACTATCTCACTGATACGCAAAATCTAAAGAATACAGCTCACAGAAGCAGATGATGATGATTCCCAGAGGATGATGATTTTCAGAGGCTGGGCTTTGGTGTGGGCAAAGAATGAGAAGACACTAGTCTACGGGGACCAAGTTTCAGTGAGGCAGCAGGGATTAGCCTTAGCGTGGTGACCATAGTCAATAACGTATTGCCATTACCCTCCTCTGTCACCTTCCTCTATCCCTTCTCCTCCATCACCCTCCCTCTGCCTTCTCCTCCTCTGTGATCCTTGCCCCCACCATTACCTCCTTCAGTTCTTCACTCAAAGGCCACCTTCTCAGTGACCATGGGAGGGAGAGGAGCCATCACCAGAGTCCTCCAGACTACAGACGACATGCACCACATGGACAGACTCGAGCAGGCTGGAAAAGAAAGGTCGGAGCCACTGATGATAAAGCAGCTGTCTGTGGCAAAGAGTGTCAGACTCCTGCAGTTGTAAGCAATGAAAGTCAGCTCTCCCTAAAAAACCCACCAGAGGGATGTCAGAAGCCCAAACCTCCAATGCTGAGGCTGAAGATGCGGGCTGGAGGTAGGCTCCCTGTGGCCTAGCACACAGAACTGGAATGGATGACTGTGAGTGGCCTTGCGGGCTGCTGCCACAGGCTGAACACCCCCACTGCTGCTAATCTCATAGCCACTTTGCTCAAGGTGCAAATACCACACCAGGAGACAGCGTCCAGGCCCCTAGCCTGCTTCTTGGCTAAAGAAGGGACTGATTCCACCAGACCAAAACCAGAGGATAACTCACACTCACTCCTCTAAAAGGAAATCAGAGTGTGACAATGGTGGGAAATAGATGCTAGCTAGTGGTGTCAAACCCACATAACAGTGAGTCAGAAATAAGTTCATGTTGATTCTAAGTCTGCCGCTTTCTGACCAGTCACAACCCAGGCCTCATCCTAGACCAGGTTCAGACTTGCCTCCTGTGTAGGGACCCTGGCTTTCCTTCCCAGGAAGCAAGGTAGCAGCCCCCCGAAAGGTAGTCAGCAAATAGCATCCAGTGAGTGTTCTCCCCTCTAGAATGAATGACAGACTTCCTGCCAGGCTGTGCTTGAAATGTCCGTCCAGTCTTTATTTACCAAGATCTTGAAAGATTGTTCATTTTCTCCAAGCTCCTAATAGCACAAACTCTTCTATGGTCTAAATAGAGAGTCTATCATGTACTATTTTAGACATTCAGTAACCACTGCATTTAGCAATTAGAGATGGCAGTGCGGCCAAGTGACTCTGAAGATAAGCACTGATGGCTGGAAGAATGCCGCCTTGCACTGGCCTCATTAATGGAAATTCGATCACAACAGCTTTATTTCAACCCTCGAGACCCCAAGTGGTCCAGTTACCTAGAAGACAGAGATATGCTTTTTCTCACTGAAACACACTTTACTCCATACTAATTCCAACAGGTTCCCCATAGGCCACCTGCTTCCAAATCATCTAATGAAAACATCAGGGCTGCGGTCCCCAGTGCTGTGGGTGCCTGTCCACCAACCCCATGGCTCACGGCTTCCCAAAGGCCTGGGCTTCCTCCTGCAGACCCCGGAAAGCACCGACGGTTTCCCTGGCATCAGGAGTCAGGCCCCAAAGCTGTCCACAGTGGATCACAAGGGGGTTGGAGGGACCATTTGCCCCACCACTATCCTATAGAGACTGGATTCCCAGAGATCTTCAGAGAAATGCTGGGAAGAAAGCGTTGCTGGCACAAGTTACAGAAAGCACTGGATTCAGCTATTGTAAGCAAGTTTCTTCACTGCAGGACTTCTCAGGGACTTTGGTATGTGAAACCCAAGAAGATGCTGAACTTTTCCCAGATTTTGAAAAGCTGTTCCTGTAATTTCATCCTAAGAGTCTTCCCTAGGATATAGGTTAGAAACACTGCAGTTGGCCATCGTGGAGCATTTGATGAACCCCTGTGGACCACAGTCCCTGAGGGGCAAGGCCCTGTGTGAGCTCTGAGGCAGTCTCTGACCTCACCAGTACAAGAGGTCACTCACCCGGGGACATCTCCAATGCAGACTTCATGAAGGCTACAAGGGTCTCACAGCTCAAGCACCAGCTGTGGCAGGAAAAAAAACAGATGGCATTGGCACAGCGCTTCCCAGGCAGGGGTAAATTATAGACACCTTAATTGTGGGCACTGGAGCCCCCACAGAAACCTTGTGCTTCGACCGTAGCACAGGCCAGTGCCTGAATAGAACAAACCTCATGTGAGCAGGACCAAGTCTTGGGAATCAGAAGTAAAGGAATTTAATATTCAGTATGGATGGATTTCAGACAAAGCAAACAAACAAAAAAAGACCTTTCTTGTTCTGTTTTTCATATTCTTCCTAGGAACAGTTGCTTGATCTTGGTCCTTCAACCAGTGTTATTACAAATATGGTCAGCTGGATTAAAAGCAAAATCCCCTTATATGCATTTTAAAGAAACATCTAAAATGTTAAAACAGCATAAAGAAAAGAATAGAAAAGACATACCAGGCAATTATCACAAAAACCACAGCAGCTACATCCAGAGACTTTAGGACAAAGAAACATAAGATATTTTTTTAAAAATCACTACATAGGAAGATATAGTGTTTCTAAACTTGTGGGCTACTAATAACTTCAAATTTTTAAAGCAAAGATTGGAAGAATTACAAGAAGGGGTTGATAAAGCCACCATCACAGATAGGCCAAAAAATAAAAAAATTAGCAAGGACATAAAACAGCCAACTAACAAGCATGAAGCAGTAGAGATACATAGAACATGCACCTATTAATTAGTAGAGCTCATTTGTAAGATTGTAGGAAACATTTACAAATAATGTCTATGCATTGGGCCACATATCAAGTCACAAAAGGTTGCAAAACTCAGTATCATCTGCCATATTTTCTAAACAAAAGCAATTAAGTGAAAAAGCAATGATAAAGAGGCTTTTAAAATACATTTGGAAAATAAAGTGCATTTACATCAAACCATTCATTAACATCAGCTTTGATAAGGGAGGGTGCAGACTGTAAATTCTAGGGTAAATAAAAGCATACAGGCCATATAACCTCCAAAATGGAAAAGAGGAGATGGGTGGATCACTGCATATTTCTAAACAATTTATAGGTAACATGACCTCATACTGAATCTTAGAGAGTACCTGTCAAAACCTGCAGAACACAGCACAAGGTTCCAAGCAGGATGACAGGGTATCGGGGCTGTGTTAGAAAAGCAAGTCTGAGAATGAATGAGCTAATCAACCAACTTAAGAAAATGGATTTTAAGAAACAGAATAAACCTTAGGAAAATAGAATGCACAAAATAATAGAGAGAAGCAGGCCAGGCGCAGTGACTCACGTCTGTAGTCCCAGCACTTTGGGAGGCTGAGGCAGGAGGACCACTTCAGCCCAGAAGTTCAAGACCAGCCTGGGCAACACAGAGAGACCCCATCTCTACAAAAAATTTAAAAATTATCCAAGCATGGAGGCATGTGCCTGTAGTCCCAGCTACTTGCGGGGGGGGGGGGGGTTGAAGCAGAAGGATCGCCTGAGTCCCCAGAGATCGAGGCTAAGGTGAGCCGTAATCGTACCACTGCACTCCAGCCTGGGCAACAGAGTGAGCCCTCAACTCAAAAAAAGAGAGAGAGAGAGAAGCAGAAATACATCATCTAATCTCAGCAAAGCAGATGTATGCAGGGAAAACACTGCACTGAGGGCTTAGAATGTTGGTGAATGAAACTGACAATGACCCACAATCAACATAATAAATAAGCAAGTCATCTGTATGTTAAAAGATGACAAGAGTCATGAGAAGGAAGAAAGCAGGGTCAGACAAAGGAGCCTGGGGGTGGGGTGAGCGGGGAGGCTCTGCAGTGTTGAAAAAGGCAGTCGAGCGAGCGTGCCCACGAGAAGGCACTAAGGACATGCGTGCCCACGAGAAGGCACTAAGGACATTCGCCAGGCAAAGAGTGCCCAGGCAGAGGACACAGAGAGTGCAAAGGCCCTGCAGTATGGCCATGCCCCGGGTGCTGGAGAACAGGGAGAAGCCCAGGCCAACAGATGGGAGGGCAGAGAGAAGCGAGGCTGGAAGAAAGAGGCATGTCCCACCGGCCTTGGAGCCTGGGGGCTGCCACAGGGACTGTCACTCCTGCGGCAACTTCTGAGCCAGGAAGTTCTAGGATCTGACTCGGGCTGGTGGACACTCAGGGTGGCTGCTGTGATAGGGTGTGACAGCAAGTGGGAGCCACAGGACATAGCACAGCTCCAAGAGGGCAGCAAGCCCTTCCCATTCTCCCAGCCCTGGCCCAACCTGGAGGGCATCCCTGTGATATGCTATTGTCTGTCCATATTGCCACAGCCCCTAAAGAAGGGCATGAGGAGGGATCAAGTGGCCTCGCATACCCACATTTCCTGGGAGCTAACAAAAGGAGTGCTTCCCTTATCTCCTAGGCACTCTCAGTAAATCACTTCAAAGAATCCTTAACTTCCCTGCAAACTGTGTCCAATTAACTGAGAGAAATAAATTTCCATTTGCTTCCTGTTCTTAGTAGTCATAGGTTTGAATAATATAACATCAAGATAATCATAAGTCTTGTGATTTGTATAACTTTTGTATCAATGTAATCGTAAGTCTTGTGTATAACAACATGTAGTAATGAATGATGTCTTAGGCCTTGTCAATTCCCTACACTCTATGGCGAGCTTGATTAATGCCTCTGCCGGGTGTTACTGTAAAAAGCTGTGAGATGCCTCTGGCAACTGGCGCCAGGAAATGTGGATCATAAATGTCATTATTGACAAAATGCGACTATAACTTAGGTTCCATACTATGCTCTGCTGGTCACGTCGTCAATGTATAGGTACCAAAAACCCTGAATTTATAAAAGTGGACTGTAAGGCATGAAGGGTGAACAAAGCCATTTTAGAAAGGCCAGGAGCCCAGCTCTACTCCCTGGAATCCAATTCAGAAATAAACTTCCTTCTGCCAGTTTTTCTGCCTCTCAATTCATTGGTGTCAAGGGCTAGCAGCCGAGCGTTACTTGGGCCATAACACCTGGGCCAGGTGGAGGCCGTCTTCAGGCTCATCTGCCCAGGTTTTCTAACAAGTGCCCCAGATGCTACATGACTACAGCTGGTGGCACACAAACAGCCCACAGGCAGAGATGCCACAGGGCCCTGACTCGGGGCTAGACAGCGACACAGCTCTTGCCCCCACACCCACGGCTCTGCGATGCTGAACTCAGGGCTCCAAGTGAGCAGCAACTGTCCCATGTGAGCAGTCCCTCAGGAAGAGCCATAGGCAGGAACTTGCAGCAGAATCCTGTCCGGTAGCCATGAGACACTGGGTCTCTGCCTGTGATCCCTGGACCCAGGACTCGCATGCCACAGGGAAGCACTGAGCAGAGCAACTGAAGTCAGTACTCTGGGAAAGGCAGGAATGCTCTGCAGATCTGCCCGAGCGCAAGGTGTACACTTAACCATAGAATAAATAGAAATCTTAGAGGCATTCCGGAACTGGAGCAAGCCAGAAGTCACCATGACAGAGTTACTATGGCCTCCACAGTGGATGCCCATGTCCCCTCAGGCCTTCATTTCTTGAATTCAAACCAGGCATGTGCCCAGGCACACACCCAGGGACTTGCCCAGGGACACACCAGGCACTCACCCTGCTCTGGGCAGCAGCAATGGAGGCCCAGGAGAGGGAAGCACTATGAGGGTTCCAACGTGGCCCCTCAATGCTCAGAAGGCCTAGCAGACAGCCCATCAGGTGCGGGCAGCTCTTTCCCATCCTGGGCCTTGGGGAGAGCATCTTTCAGCCTCTGGACAACTTCATGAAGATGATGTGCCTGTCCCCGGGGCTGTTGACAGGTAGGAAGCTTGGAGAATCAAGAGGTCTGACCCACAATAGACCCTCATCCAAGTTCTGGTCAAACATCAGGGAGAGAAGGTCAAAGTCAGAGACAAGGTCACAGGCAGGGAAGAGATCACAGGGAGGGATGAGGTCACAGGGAGGGAGGAGGTCACAGGGAGGTCACAGGGAAGGAGATCACAGGAAGGGAGGAGGTCACAGGGAAGAGGTCACAGGGTGGGGAGGAGGAGGAGGTCACCGGGAAGGAGAAGATCACAGGGAGGTGGTCACAGGGAGGGAGAAGGTCACAGGGAGGGAGAAGGAGGAGATCACTGGGGAGGGGGGATGTCATGGAAGAGAGGAGGTCACTGGCAGGGGGGACTAGAGGCCAAGCGCAGCTCCCTTCCATTCCATCTCCCAGTTAGAAAGTTTTTAAAAATTCAGTTCAAAGGTTTTTTGTTATTATCATCCTGCCAGTTTTCAGGGACTCTCTGATCCACTTAAAGGAATTTAAAAGGGGAGCGACCTAGTTTGGCCTCATCTTTATGAAACTGGGAAATGCAGCCAGTTTTCTCTAAAGCCTGCACTTGACCTGATGTAAAGGAATAGGCAAAAAAACAAAAAAGGAAGACAGTGGAGGGAAGAAGGATCAGGCTTTGAAGTTGAGAGGCCAAAGGGATTTGTGATTAGTGGGGCCCTAAGAAGGCCAAATAAAATTAATTACATGGTCTATATTTAAGACTCACCATAGTTCTGCTCCCACGAGAACAGAGCTCACGCTTCAGGCTGCTGGCCTAAATTACTCAGAGACCAGGACCTGGGACTACCTCCCAGCTCATCTCAGAAGCAGGAGACAGCCAGTCGTTGGTCCTCAGGAGTCCAGGAAGGGAAGCCACCAGGCCCATGTCAACAGCAACTGTCCCAGACCTTCTCCCCTCGTCCTGAGGGCAAGGAGCCCAGAGAAGTGATCAGCCCCTCCCAGGGCCAGAGTGAACCTGAGTAGTGGCCAGGCTCGATAGCCCAGTGGGGGTAGCCAGAGACACTGGGGGTCCAGGACCTCACACTGCCTTGCAGGTGTCCACGGGATACGCCAGCCACCCTCCACTCTGCCCTGAGGGAGGCCATCCTGGACTGCTCCCACCAGCCAGATCCATCTGTCTCTACCGTGGTTCCTCCTGGAAAAGGAGACTACACCAGGGCCAGGGACTGGTCTAGCAAGTGTCCCCTGTGTGTGTCATCCCCTCTTGCCCCATCCACTGAGCAGTTGTATTTGGGGGAAGCAGCAGCCTAAAGCTGGCACAGAGAAGACAAGCAGAGAAGGACGACCTTGCAGTGAGAGGAAAGGAGGTGTCTGGAGAGGCGAGCAGAGTCAGGGTGTGGCTTCTGGGGTGTATGCGACATGGTTCTGAGGATAGGAGGTATCTGAAGAGCAAATGGGGCAAGCACATGGCTTCTGGAGTGTGTGACATGGCTCTGAAGTCTTCACAAAGTTGGTCTTTGCCTCTTCCTCCCTCCCTGCTTCCCACTCAAGTTACTCACCAAAGTCCTGTTCTGGACACTAAGGCTATAGCAATAAATGAGACAGGCTAGACCTGGCCCTCATGGGGGGGTCACATGCTGGTCCAGTAGAAACAGCAGTGGATGACATGTTTCCTGAGTGCCACATGCCACAGACAGAAGAAAACAGGCCAGCTTTGGCTGCCACTACAACTCCCGGGGTGGGGGACCAGCAGGGGCACCCCTGAGAGGGTGGGTTTGCTGAGACTTATGGGACAGCAGCCAGACCTAGGGCAGAACGCCCCAGGCAGTGGGAATCAAGTGCTTGCTGGGGCTCCAGGGCTTGTGGGAAGAGAGAAGGAAGACAGGCTGCCCAAAGAAACCTGCACCATATCTGGGAGAAAAGAGTCACAGTCACTTGTGGAGGACGGCCTTGCCCAGTGGGGTCCCAAGTGCTTGCATGAGCCTCCTCCTCCCATCCTGCACGGCACTAGGCAGAATATGGCAGTCTGGCTTCCGAGAACACACTCCTACCCCACAGTCTCACAAGCACACAGGAGGTCACAACCAAGAGCAAAACACAGAAATGGCCTCAGGGGACAAAGAAGAGTCTGGAAAGGGAGTCAGGTCCTCTCAGGGACAGACAGTTGGGTGTGGCAGAGCCTGACTACAAAAGGTGACATCAGTCCCACCTGTCGACTAGAACCCCTCATGCTCGCTGCCTGAGCCAGTCACTGTAGAGATGGCTGTCCACTGAGGCACGCGCTGGCCATGGGGGCCACATGCGGCACCACACATGGGAGGAGCAAACCTTCTGCTGACTCTCTAGTCTTCCCAGCTGACAAACCACAGGGCGCTCATTCCAAATTCCTTACCCTCAGAATCCATGAGCATAGCAAAGTGGCTATTGTCTTACTAAGTCTGGGGTGGTTTGTGTAGCAATAACAGCTGAAAACCAAGGATGTGCAAAAACACAGTTGTTGATGCCCCTGAAGATTTGTAGTAACTGCAAAGAGAGGGGGATTGTGCTCTGAGCCCTGGTTCCTGGGTCTAAATGTCACTGGGCATTAGATGTCACCCCACCACACTTGAAAAGTAAGGCTGAAGGGCGTGACTTTCTCAAAGGCCAGTTGACAGAGGTCTGAACTACTATCTGGACCTCCCATCCCCTTCTCACCCTGGGGTGAGCCACATGGACTATCAGCATGCAGCAAATGTACCATAAACCTCGATGATACACAGAGAAACACCCTGAATAAAGGGCGGACAGAACATAAAAGCTTTGGCTCAACAGAGCAATAAATGTAACTTATCTCATTCATATTCTAACGACAATAACACGAAACATTTCATTAACCATTGCTTTGCTTATCTTCTTTGGATTTCAAAGGTTTCCCAGGACATGCACCGAGTTACTTGCATCTCTTTAAAAACTTAAAGAAAGTATAAGCCCCCACCTTCCTTACCTGGGGTGGAGTTGACTTCAACAGGCTATTGACATGTTATGGTCCAAGAAATGCTCAGCTACTCCCCTTGATACCAATGAATCAAAGGGGCAGGGAACTGGTAAAAAGTTTATTTCTGAGTTCAAACCCAGGGAGCAGAGCTAAACTCAAGGTCTTTCTAAAATGGTCCTGCTCACCACCTAGGCTTTTACAGTTCACTTTTATAGTCCAGAGTTGTCAGTACCTATACATTAGCCACGTGACCAGCAGGGCATTGTATAGAACTTGAGTTTCAGCTGCATTTATCAACAGTGATATTTTTTTGGTCCAGACTTCCTGGTGCCAGGGATCAGAGGCATCTCATAGCTTTTATCAGTAGGGCCCGACTTGCCATATAGTAAAGGGAGTTTACAAGGCCTAAGACATCATGCATGACACAA
>CAUYQG010216743.1:0-11547 GCA_963574415.1 Tarsius wallacei | reverse complement strand
GCCAAAACCGCAGTCTGTGAGAAACGGGAGCAATGAGTTTCCAAAGCTAACCATGCCTGTTGTTGTTTCAGAGCCTCATGCTTAGATCATCAGAGTTATTTCTGGTTAAATATGCTAAATTATTAGAGGGGAAGGTAATGGCGTCTACAGCTCCCAAACACATCCTAGAGGTCTCGGGGCCCACGGCCCTCCCTGATTTCTAAGGTTCAGTGGGCCTCCTTGGCCAGCTGCCAACAACATACCTCTGGTTCAGCTGCCCCATGATCTTCTGAGCACCTCATACAGCCATCTGAACCCAGAGTGGAAGTCTCTGTCGCTGGTAGGCTAATCTCTTCCATCATCGATGCTGGGGCTACCTACTCAGCTTTAACTGAATGCCCTGGTTCCCTCCTTCCTTCCCCTGTCTCTATAGTAGGGGTCGGCGCATTCTTTCTAAGCCCCTAACCACACTACTGGGTGGGTTAACCATGCTTACTGGAAATCAAATGTTCCACCATTCATTTTTAGTTGTCCTGCTCCCTTGCTCAGCAGGAATATTATGCATAAACTGGCTGCAGTGGTTGTCCCAGGAGAATATTTCAGCTGGAACTATCATTGAACCCCCACCAGTTTGCTTCATAGGAGTGTTCCACAAGACTCTTGGTTTGCCCGAGCTCTCTCCAGACCAGGGCCCTGCCCAAGAGGCCATAATACCCCCTCCTCTCCCTTCTTATATCGAAGAACAGGTTACTTCTCTGGTTTGGGACACTTCTACTCCAGACTGAGCTTCACATACCATGCCTATCTCCATTCAGCTTAAAGAACCACATTCCTTCCCCCAATAAGCCTCAATATCCCATTAGCTATGTGTTGGGAGCGGGCCATGGAGACCTGCCTGCTGACAAAGTTGCAAAGCGAACCTGGGCAGCTGAAACCCTTGCTTCTTCTATTTTTTGTTATTGATGCAGCCGGAAAATTCTGTACAGTCTGAAGATGAAAAACAAAGTTCCATTTACATCATACATCACCCCCATGCTGAGAAATAAGAGAGAAATTTAAGTAAAGATTTTAAACGTCATGTGTGGGTAGATAATTGCTTGATAGATTTTGTTTCTTCTGAGTGGCGATTAACTAAGAAAAATTCAGAGATGTTGTTTTACCCCAACTAATTACGATTTGCGTTGTAGCTTGTAAAGGAGAATGGTTATTCACAAATTGTATCTATTTGAGATTTAAATGTGGAATTCCATGTACATCTGAATGGCCATTTTAATGTCATGTCACTTTTTGCTATTTAGATTTAATGCATATAGAATTAAAAATATAAGATTGAATTCGAAACTTGGAGTAGCTTTAGGCAGTAGGGGTTTTAAGCTTAAGAAGATAACAGTAGATTAAGAGCTTTAAATAATAAAGGAGAACTGCCTGCTTTAGTGATCATGGGACAGTGACGCTTTCAGGAAGGCATTGATACGTAAAAGTATGCACATAGAAATGGTCTTTTGGAGAATATCACGCATAAACTATTTGCTCTGTTTGTTGTCTTAGATAAAGTTACTGATTGTGTTTAGTTCTAAGAATTTTTTGTAAAATTATTTCCCTGTAAAAAGGGTATATAAGCTCACTGTTAACTGGCAATAAATGGCATCTGTCCTGCTCGCAACAGAGTCAGGTGTCTGAAGTGTTTCTCTCCTATGCCAACACCATTCCTCCTTCAGGAGACCCTAACCTACTGGTGTTGGACTCTGGCAGCTATGCAGCTTTACAGGGTCTCAAACCCTTAACTACTAAATTCCTCAAAGCTGGAGTTCTTAAACCAGCCAGTTCCCCTTGTAATACTCCCATTTTCCTGGTTCACAAATCTGATGAAAATTATCACCTGGTGCAGGATTTGTGACTCATTAACTCATTAACGATGCTGTGGTTCCCTACAGTTCCTAATCCATACACTCTCCTCAGCATGGTGCCACCTAATACACAGTATTTCACAGTCCTAGATTTAAAGAATGCATTCTTTACTATTCCCCTGTCTATGGAGTCTCACAGTATTTTCGCCTTTACACGGGCCAATCTAGATTCCAATAGGTCTCAGCAGCTAATGTATTGCCTCAGGGCTTCTGAGACCCTTCATCTTTTTGGCCAAGCTTTAGCCTCATATTCTCTCAGCTCTCATTTGAACATGGCACCCTTATACGATATGTAGATAATTTTTAAAATTTCATTTTAAATATGTGGGGTACAATTCAGGGTTAGGTGTACAAATGAGTATGTGGATGATTTATTTTTATGTAGTCCTTCCCCTGAAATATCCCAGCAGGACACTGTTACTCTTTGCACCTTCTTTTGTAACAAAGGTTATGGGGTTTCTCAGTCCAAAGCTCAGCCTAATTCATAGCAAGTCATTGGTTTAGGCTTTAAGCTGAGTCTAGGACATAGGGCCATAACTACCCAAAGGAAACAACTTATTGCCTCTCTACCACTTCTCCAGTCAAAGAAAGAGCTCCAAGCATTCTTAAGGCTCACAGGTTACTTTAGAATCTGGATCCCAAATAATTACCTCATAGCAAAACCTCAATAAAAGGCAAAACAGGGTCCAGAACATGAGCCTCTCTATTGGCATTTGCTAGCTCAGACTGCCTTCAATACTTTGCAGTGGGCCCTCACACGAGTGCCATCCTTGGCCCCGCCTAATCTCCAAAAGAATTTTCTTCTCTCTACAACAGAGAGGGGAGGAATAGCACTGGGGCTATTAGAACAAAAATATAGACCGATCTTAAGGCTGTGGATTTTCTATCAAAGCAACTAGACAACACAGCAAAGAGATGCCCACCCTGCCTCAAAGCACTGGCTGCAACAGCCCTGCTCACTCAGGAGGCTAGCAAACTTACCTATGGTCAGCACATAGATGTGTATTCCACACATCAGGTTATAGACATTTTAAAGAACAATACTTATACATTTCTCACCATCTCTTGCCTTACTAGCTATCAAACTCTTTTAATGGGAAATCCTAACCTTACCATTCAGAAGTCTAGTACTCTAAACCTGGCTACCCTTCTCCCCTGGAACCAATAGAACATGATTGCTCAGAAAATTTAGAAACCTCTAGAGAAGTCAGAGTAGATCTGACAGATGCTCCTCTCTCAGACCCAGTGCATGAATGGTATATAGATGGTAGCAGTTTTATTCTGAATGGGGAAAGAAAAGCAGGCTATTCTATTACTACTACAACTGAGGTCATAGAAAGTGTGCCTCTACCTCCAGGAACTTCAGCTCAAAAGGAAGAACTTATTGCACTGACTCAGCCACTTGCACTAGGCAAAAGTAAAAGGCTTAATATTTACACTGATTCAAAACATGCCTTCCATATTTTACATTCCCACGCAGCTATTTGGGAAGAAAGAGATCTGATAACTACTAAGGGAACACCTATTAAGCGTGTTTCTTTAATTTTACAACTCATTAAGGCAGCCCAGTTTCCAGTTCACGTGTCAGTAATACACTGCCAAGGACACCGGAGATTGTATAGCCTGGAAGCCTTAAGAAATGAAAAAGCCGATAAAGAGGCCAAAAGGGCAACCCTTGTGCCTTACCCAGCCACTGAGGCTATAACTATTTCCTTGGTTATTCCAGAATACTCTATGGAGGAAATACACCGTTTACAACAAAAGGGGCTATAAAGAAGGGGGAATGGCTTCAGGGGAAGCTCATCCTGCCTGCTCATCAGGAGGATGAAATTCTAACATGCCTTCATAATTCACTACACATAGGAAGAAAACCTTTATATAAACTCCTAAGTTCTCAGGTCATGTGTTTCAACTTAAACTCCAAATTAAAACTCTATTACTAAGGAGTGCCCCATCTGTAGAACAGTCAGCCCCTGGGGACATTTAAGACCTCCACCTTCTCTCCCCACTCACCAGTTAAGGGGACATGCACCAGGACAGGACTAACAACTTGATTCCACCCATAAGCCGAGATATAAAAAGTATAAATATCTGTTAACTTTTGTTGATACCTTTTCAGGTTGGTTGGAAGCCTTTCCCACAACTTCAGAGAAAGCCTCAGAAGTTTCACAGGCCCTAGTAAATGAGATAATTCCCCAATTTGGCCTTCCTGTCTCCCTGCAGTGATAACGGCATGCCCTTTACTTCTCAGATAATGCAACAAGTTTCAGAGGCCTTCGGTATAGACTTTAATCTCCATGCAGCACACCATCCTCAGTCCTCTGGTAAAGTAGAAAAAGCTCATTCGACTCTTAAACAACACCTGACCAGATTATCTCTGGAATTTAAACTTGGATGACCATAGTTACTGTCCATGGTTCTTCTGAGGTTCAGGCCCACTCCCAAGTCAACTTTGTTCCTTAGCTTCTTTGAATTAATATATGGCAGGCCCCTTCTTCTTCAGCCTGGACGGCTCACAGAGCCTCCTTTCCTAGGAAATTATCTCCCAGTCCTGGAATTAGCCAGAAAGCTTTTGAGAGACTTTGCAGATCAACATCTTCCGGCCCCCTGCAAGGTCCCAATCCCAAGTCACAACTGCAACCCGGAGACTGGGTGCTTCTTAAAGACTTGCAGGGTCACATTAATTCCTTTAGTTGCCATGGAAGGGGTGCTTTCATGTCATTTTAACCACTCCCACGGTGGCCAAACTTCTGGGACTCCCTTCCTGGATACATCCGTCCAGATTTAAAGTGGCAACCTGGCCACTTTCCAATGTTCCTACCCCAGACCAACCAACTGAGCTGTACTCTTTGGAGCCACTAGGTGAACTTAAATACCTCTTCAAAAAGGTAAACTCGTGAAATGTCTGGGGGACCTGATGTAGTAAAAGCCTGCAAGTACCATGTTAATTTTATGGGTTTTTTTAAATGCTGGTGGGGACCAGAAATAATACAGCTATTCAAAAGGCTAAGAAATAAAATACTTCAACTATAACTGGTGCCAGGTAAAATTATTACAAAATATCTACGAGGCCTGGCTAAATACTTCAGAATATACTGATTATGAATTATGAATATATCTAATTGATCATTTAATTTACTGCCATTTATATTCAATATAAAAGGGAATCTCCCTTTTGGGACTCCTTGACTTGGTCAGAAATGAAAATGAAGGACTTGCAGAGGTTCATCAAAGCCCAATCCATGGTATCTGTTTCCCCATGATCTTTGATTTCTTTCTATCTTTAGATTCCTTATAAAGCAGAGAGAAGCAGATAAGCAACAGAGCTGGGAATGCCGGAACTATCCAATTGAAACTAATAGTGAATTCTATCAGTGTACTCATTTTCCTGGTCATGGTAACATTTAATCATACATTTGGGCTCAAGGATGACTAATTTTTGACCACCCTTTTAGACCTGAAACCCCAACTAATGTTACTAATGCTACTATAATTCCTATACCCTAGGATAATCCTCTACTCCCAAGACCTTTATTAGGCTTCTACTAAGATTCAGATAATTTCTGTCACAACCAACACTTGAATGTAGCAGCATTTCAGAAAATATGGGTAACATTATATTCCACCCTTCCACTGATGAACTGGGTCCTACTGGCCCCCCCCCCAAACCCCTGGAATTTCAAAGTTACTATTTATGCTAAACATAGAAGCATAATAGTTACTTCTATGCATGATAAGGCAACACACTTCTATGCTCCCACAGTGGCAGAAAACCAATTCCACTCAGGACTAATGGCACCAGCCTCTTAGGAGTATATTCCTTCCAAAAATTTAATCAAACTTTTCACTTCCTCAATGGCACTATCACCCTAGCCAACTATAGTGGTGAGCTCATAGCAACCAACTGGCTTCCCTGTGAGCAAGGTTTCTAGGAGGATTATTACACCCGGGACTTAAGATTAAACACGACTGCAGAACCTGCAGAGAAATTACCACTAACTGTGGAGACATCGAACTCTGTTCAGAAGACTTTGTGAGAGCTGTTGTAGGAACTTCATGGATTCCAATAGCAGGTGCTTAGGTAGTAGGTGCTGTCATTTATAGTTATATTTTTCCTGATTTAGAGGCCTTGATATGTCATGACCATTATATAGCTAAATATACCTCTCAAACACTAAACTTGCTTAATCAGATAGAGGGAGAAATTAAACAATCTCATGGCGTTAAATTTCTTGTTGGCAAAAGCAGAAGGGCTCTGTGGAGTGGTAGGCAGTGTCTACTACTACAATTGAAGACTTACAATCCAACATCTCTAGCTATATCAACCAGCTAGAAAACACATTTTCTTTAAAGGATCATTTTCAATGATCTAGCATTGCCTTGGGTGCTTTTGCCCTTTTCATCATTATATGCCTACTTACAGTAGTTTGTGCATTCACTCGATGTTCTATATATGTTAAATAAATCATGGGTGCTCCTGCCCCAAATTCTACCTCTCTTGCTTTTTAGGTAGGTAGGAAGGTAGGTAGGGACACCTCTATGACCCTATTCAGCAGGAAGCAGCTACAGAAATCTGACCTTTGCCCTTAATCCCTGGTTGCAAATAAGAAAATTTCAGAAAAGTCAAGAGGAGGAAATGAAAGGTGGGAACCCCAGGAAACTTAGAATAGAGGAACTTGGTAAACTAATTCTAGTAATAGTACAGCCATTTTAGCTTCTGCTCTGGTCCTGTCATACTTTGCTGAGCAGATCCTCTGATCATTAACAAGAAGCAGATCCAGCACTCCCGGGGTTAGGACCTGGTCATTATTCTAAGCCCCTTAAGCCTGTCTAGTCCTAATTATTCTTCTAGGCATCTGTGCTTCTGGCCTTGATGTATTGTTATTAGTTTACTGCAAGGCCTCCAGCCTATCACCTGGAATCATTGAGATACCAGTGCCTACTGATGTCAAGACACAAGACTTATGTGATTCTTGTGATCTACATCAAAAAGTGCAACTTAAACATTCTCCTTAGCCCAAACTCCCCTTTAAGAG
Organism: Tarsius wallacei; assembly: GCA_963574415.1. NCBI lineage: Eukaryota > Metazoa > Chordata > Mammalia > Primates > Tarsiidae > Tarsius > Tarsius wallacei. The sequence continues at coordinate 4,625 of CAUYQG010216743.1, read as the reverse complement.
CCTTAAATATACTCAGTTCCCCAGCCTTCGATGCCGTGCTTGCCCATGACTGTTGGCCCCTTTCTGTCTATGGAAAATGGATAATAAATTTTACTTCTTTCTCTGTTGTAATCTTGCATTATTCACATGGCAATACCCCACTTTGCCTCAGTTTACCTTTTCAGTTCCCTTTTCTCTGCACCTGTGCCAGCACATGTTGTTTTTTGGTATATTAATGACAGCCATCCTTTCCAGAGTTAGTGGTATCTCATTGTAGTTTTGATTTGCGTTTCTCTGATGATTAGTGAGGCTGAGATGTTTTTCATATGTCTGTTGGCTGCATCTTTTGAGAAGTGTCTGTTCATGTCCTTTGCTCACTTTTTTATGGGGTTGTTTGTTTGTTTTCCTTTCACTTTGTTTAAGTTCCTTGTAATTCCAGGATGCTAGGCCTTTGTCAGATGCATAATTTGCAAATATGTTTTCCCATTCTGTGGGTTGTCTCTTTATTGTCTTGATGGTGTCTTTTGCTATGAAAAAGCTTTTCAGTTTGGTGAGGTCCCACTTGTCTATCTTAACTTTTATGGCATTTGTTTTTGGAAACTTGGTCAAAAATTCATTGCCTACTCTGATGTGCATAAAGGTGTTTCCTATGTTTTCTTCTAGGAGTCTTGTAGTTTGAGGTTTTATGTTTAGGTCTTTGTTCCATTTTGAGTTGATTTTTGTATATGGTGATAAGCAGGGGTCCAGTTTCATTCTTCTACATGTGTTAGCCAGTTTTCCCAGCACCATTTGCTAAATATGGCTTTGTTTCCCCCCAGGTTGTTGACTTTATCAAAGATGAGTTGGTAGAGAGATTGTGTTTTTATTTCCTTAATCTCTGTCCTGTTCTATTGGTCTATGTGCCTATTCCTGTACCAATACCATGCCACCTTGGTTACTGTAGCATTGTAATTAAGTTTAAAGTCTGAAAGTGTGATATCTCCCACTTTGTTCCTTTTGCTGAAGAATATTTTTGCTAGTCATGCTCTTTTTTTGTTTACATATTAATTTCTGTATTGCTGTTTCCAGGTCTGCAAAAAATGATGTTGGCAATTTTATGGGTATTGCATGTATTCTGTAGATTGCATTGGGTAGGATGGACATCTTGAAAGTATTGATTCTTCCAATCCATGAACATGGAATGTTTTTCCATTTGTTTGTGTCATCCTTGATTTCTTTGAGCAGTATTTTGTAGTTCTCCTTGTAAAGGTCTTTCACTTCTCTGGTTAGGTGAATGCCAAGGAATTTCATTTTTTTGTGGCTATTATGCATGGGATTGTACATTTTATTTGGTGTAGGTGAAATCCAATTGTCTTTTGCATGTTGATTTTTGTTACCTGAGACTTTAGTGAAGTTGTTTATCAGTGCAAGGAGGCTTTTAACAGACTCCCTAGGGTTTTCAAGGTATAGAATTATATCATCCTCAAAGAGGGATAGCTTTACTTCCTATTTTACTATTTGAATACCCCTGATTTCCTTCTCTTGCCTGATTGCTTTGGCTAGGACTTCCAGCACTATGTTGAATAGGAGGGGTGAGCGTGGGCATTCTTGTCTTGTTCCAGTTCTTAGGGAATACTTCCAGCTTCTGTCCATTGAGCAAAATACTGGTTGTGGGTTTATCATAGATGACTCTTACTGTTTTGAGGAATGTTCCTTGTAAGCCTAGGTGCTCAAAGGTTTTTATCAAGAAGGAATGCTGAATTTTGTCAAATGCTTTTTCTGCATCTAATGAGATAATCATGTGATTCTTGGTTTTACATCTGTTAATGTGCTAAATTTTGTTTACAGTCTTGTGAATGTTGAACCAGTCCTGCATCCTGGGAATGAAGCCTACCTGGTTATGGTGGATGATCCTTGAGATGTGTTGTTGGATCTGATTTACTAGAATTTTGTTGAGAATTTTTGTGTCTATGTTTATCAAGGAGATTGGCCAGTAATTCTCTTTCCTTGTTGGGTCTTTGCCAGGCTTGGCTATCAGTATGATGCTAGTGTCATAAAATGAGTTGAGGGGAATTCCATTGTTCTCGATTGCCTGGTGAATTTTATTTTTTAAATAAATTTAATTTACTCTATTTTCTTGGTATTAACAACTGCTAATATTATGTTTGAGTTTCCTTTATTCCTCACTGAAAAGAACTGTATTGCTTCAGCCAGTACATAAAGATGAAGTGCTCCTTGCTCAGCACAGAGGGTTATGTGACTCATCACTGCAATGTGGAAGTCAATGTTGCCAATTGTCAGCTTTTTCCAAACTACATGATTTAGGTCTCAGTCAATGGTGGCAAAGCTCCAGGAAGAAATACTAACTAGATGTCAGAGGCTCATTAAGCTGATAAGTCTGCAGTCCTTCATCAGTGATTTCCAAATCTGGTTGTGTGTCAAAATCGCTTAGTTATATCTTTTAAGAAGACATAACATTCACCCCCAAACCTACTGAATCAGAATATTCTGGGTTGGGACAGGGTTGCAGGGCCTGAGGTATATATGCTCTGGGGTTCCTTTTAAAAAAGACATATGAAAGTGTCTTGCTTTAACAGATTGTACTAAAGTTTATTACTACATAAACACATTTCTAGGACTCAGGCCCCTGTAAAGATCTATATGTGTAATGGATCCTGAAGCTTAATCTTCTTTTGTTTCAAGGTAAATCTACATGTGGGTTAGGACCTAGGAATAAATGTGTATTTGTATATGTGTATGTATATGTGTGCAGACATAAGCATGTGTACTTGTGTATATGTGTGCACACAGGAGTGTAGCATCTGTGCATACATGTACACACAGGAGCATGTTCACTTGTATATGTGTGTGCATACAGGAGTGTTTGTGCTTGTGCATGTGTGCATGCAAGAGTGTGTGTACTTGTATAGATACATGCCCACAGGACCATATGCAGTTGAATAGAATAGGGACTCAATCTTCTGTAGCATCTGTACTGATTACTCTGTGCACTTCAATCTTCTTCTTTCAGTATCTTTCTTTTTCCTCTCTTCTTCTTACTTCTCCTTGTGCTCTTTTTTGGCCTCCCATTCCTTTGACTTTTTTTCTTCTATTTCTAATAATATCTTGCCCTCACAATGATTCCCATAAGCCCCTTTATAGGATTTGTGGGTTGAACTGGACTTTCTGAGAGACTGGGGTATTAAATTGCAAATTGGCAGTGGAGTGGGCAGTTGATACATAACTGGATTTTAAACTCTAATCTGCAGAGACAACTCATTCCAGTTGTGAAAAGCAACTCTGTTCCTTATGATGATCTCAAATATGCATTTGTTTATTCACTTATTCATGTTTTCATTCAATAAATATTCACTGAGTATTACTATGTATCAGAAATATGCTAGGTCTGGGAATACCCTCGTGAACAAGGTAATTTGAACCTACCCCTAAGGAACTTAGTCTAGTGAAGAACACAGATACTAAACAAACAGTTACACAAATAATTTTTTGTTACAATTAAAGGAAGGGAGAAAAATATCCTCCGTGAGAGCATTTAAAGAAGAGATCTAAAGAGTCAATTTTCATGAAAGGACATATATTCATTGGGATTCTCCAGAGAAACAGAGAACCAATAGAGTGCATGTGTGTGTGTTTGTGTATTTGGATTTATTGTAGGAATTAGGTCACTCGAATAAGGAGGCTGAGAAGTCCCAGGACTTGCTGTCTGCAAGGTGGAGTTCCAGAAAAACCTGTGGTGTAATTTAGTCTAAGTTCGAAAGGCCCCAAATCAGGTGTGCCAATGTTGGAGGCAGGAGAAAGTAGATCTCCTAGCTCAACAGAGAGTGAATTCTCCCTTTCTCTAACTTTTTGTTCAGTGGTTGGAATGATGCCCACTCATATTGATAAAGGCAATCTTCTTACTCCATCTACCAATTCAAATGGGCTTTTCTTCTCCAGAAACACCCTCACAGACACACTCAGAGATAATGTCTTAGCACTGTCTGCACATCCCTTAACTGCTCAAGTTGACCCCTAAAATTAGCCATCACAGGACATTTATTCAGAGACCTGAAAGAGGAACAGTAATTAACCTGGCAAAGAGTGGGGGTGGGGAAAATTTCAGGTGAAAGGAGCGAGCATTCCCAAAGTGGGTAGAAACAGTTCTTCAGTGTGGAAGGAATGCACACTGGCATAAAGTGAGATTAGAAGGTGAACAAGGGCTAAATTCTGTATGGATTGTGGGCTGTGTCAATGACTTGGAACCACAGTGCGCCCCAACAACAGACTGAATACATGGATACTCATGAATTTATGAGTATTTTGACCTATAATCCAGGAATGGTGATAAGGGCCCACACAGTTAATGGTTTTCTTTTAGTATGTGAAAGTTTATTTATTTATCTATGTATTTATTTATATTTCTTTTTTTTTTTTTGAGTTGGGGTCTCACTCCGTCGCCCAGACTGGAGTGCAGTGGCCGCTCCCGACCACCGCAGCCTCGACCTGCTGGGTTCCGGCGATCCCTCCGCCTCAGCCTTCCAAGTAGCTGGAACTACAGGCGCGCGCTACCACGCCCGGCTAGTTTTTTGATTTATTGTAGAGATGAGGTCTTGCCAAGTTGCCCAGGCGGGTCTCGAACCCGCGGGCTCAGGCAATCCACTCACCTC
>CAUYQG010216742.1:0-17802 GCA_963574415.1 Tarsius wallacei | reverse complement strand
AGTTAACTCTAAATGGATCACAGACCTAAATGTAAAACCTCAAACTGTAAGAACCTTAGAAAATGCAGGAGACACTCTTATGGAAGTTGGAACTGGCAACCAATTCCTGATCAAAACCCCAAGTGCCCAGGCCATAAGAGATAAGATAGACAAGTGGGACCTCGTTAAACCGACAAGCTTCTGCCCAGCCAAATAAACCATCAAGAAAGCAGGGAGACAGCCCACAGACTGGGAAAAAATATTTGCCAACTCCATGTCTGACAAAGGCCTAACATCAAGGATCTACAAGGAACTCAAACGTGCTGAAAATAAAAAAACAAACAGCCCCATTACAAAATGGGCTAAAGATATGAATAGACACTTCTCAAAAGAAGACATAAAAGCAGCCAACAGACACATGAAAAAATGTTCAACCTCACTAGTCATCAAGGAGATGCAAATTAAAACTACACTGAGATACCACCTAACTCCAGTCAGGATGGCCATCATCAATAACCAAAAAATAACAGTTGCTGGAGAGGATGTGGTGAAAAGGGAACACTTCTACACTGTTGGTGGGAGTGTAAACTGGTATAACCTCTGTGGAAATCAGTGTGGCAATTCCTAAAAGTTCTAAAAATTGACCTTCCATATGACCTTGCAATCCCCCTACTGGGAATATACCTGGAAGAACGCAGGTCACTCTATAAAAAAGATACCTACACACGTATGTTTATCACAGCATTGTTCGCAATAGCAAGAGCATGGAACCAACCGTGCTGCCCATCAAAAGAGGACTGGATTTTTAAAATGTGATACATATATACAATGGAATATTACGCACCTATCAAGAAGAACAAAATCATGAACTTCGCAGCAACCTGGATGGAATTAGAGCGTATAATACTGAGTGATCTCTCACAGAAACAAAGAGCTGAGTATCACATGTTCTCACTCATAAGTGGGCCTTGAACAGCTACTGTATTATGGTAGGAAAAGGATTGAAAGTAGCAGGAAACTGTGGGGTGGAGGGTGGGGGGTGGGGGGTGAGTAGCTGGGATTGACAGTAGTTGATATCCGCCTGGGGAGGTGGGGGCACACCTCATCAATAAGGGTACCTGCACAATGAACATTTGTATACCTAACCCTGAATTGTACCCCACAATTTCAAAATAAAAATTTAAAGAGAAACAAAAAATAGAATGCAAATGCATACAATTTTTTTACAAAGAGCATACAAAATGACATTATAATATGTAGCATATAATATTCCTTTAGTTCATAAAAATGATAGCTATATCCTAAAAATAACTTTTAAAAGTTGTTTCTTTGATATACTGTTTCCTAGTATTAGGTGTCTAGAAATACCTTTATTTCAAAGCTTAGCAAACCTAGGAAGCAAGATTAAAATAACCAAGTTAGATTGGGTGACTTAAGGAGGGAAGAGTGTAAATTATATTTGCTGAATGTTGAATGCATGTTATGGATGGGCATTGCCTGACAGTTTAAATTCATTCTTTTATTTAAAATTTTAAATAAAAATGAGAAGTCACCATATTAGCTCCATTTTAGAGCTGAGAAAATTGAGGCTTAGAGAGCATAACAAATTTGTTCAAGGTCTTATAACTAGTAAGTGGCAAGATTAGGAAAAAAAAACTGGACTCATGCAGTTTCATTTTATCAGAACAAAGAAGAAATCATTCAAATAGTCATATCTAAGTGAAAATAACCATTGTTTAAATCTGTCTGATTTTTTAAAGAGAAATATCATATCAATGGTATCAGTCAGATATGTACAAAGGCCTTGTTTTAAACTTTATAAAACTGTATTTGCTTATCTTTGAAGTACATACTTTTTTATTAAGTACATTTTTATATTAAGCCTTTTTGGAGGTGAAAGAAAACTGTAAGCTAATTTGAGTCAGTAATTCAATGGGTTCTTTTGAAGTACAGATTTTCAGACCCAAAATAAATTAACATCAATTCAATGAGAAAATAAAGTCAAATCATTTAATGCCGAATCTTTACATGGTATGAGACAAATTGTTGCCATTTTAAAATAGGTGATATTTACAGTCTAGTAACAATGGAAACTAAGAATCATACAAACAAAAAACAGAAGGTGGGAAGTCTAATTTAGAAGTTTGATTTTGGCTCAAAGACAAAAGTCCAGCATCCTAGGAGCAAAAAGATAGAAAAATGTTATGGTAGGTATTAAGGCAGGAGCAACCTGATGAAGGAGTGAGGATGGTGGATTCCACAGAAGGTCAATTTTTAGAACTTTTAGGAATTGCCACACTGATTTCCACAGAGCAAGCCTGGACAGTTGCTCACTTTCCTCTTCTATAATGGGGCTAATAATGGTACCAGGTTATAGGATTGTTGCGGGGATTACATAAGGTAATGCATGGGACACTCTAGATCCAGCAAATGCCCTTAACACATAGCATCTGCTTGATAAATGTGAATGATTATTATCCCACCAGGCGATGGACTTAAGTAGAAATGGTGTAAGTGAGGTCCAGGAGCAGATTTATATTATAATGAGTGTGTGACTTTGGGGAGTAACTTAATCTAAGCTTCAATTTTCACACTTGTAAGAGAAAAATATTAATTATACCTACTCTGCAAAGCTATTGGAGGGCCAAATGAAAGAATTCTTGCAAAAGACCTTTGTGAAATGTAAAGTGCCCCTCACATACTAGTTGAGATTCCCATTTCTATTCCTTTCTAGTTTTCATACAAGTTTCAACTTTAGATTCACTTATGAGTCAGACTTATAAAAAATATTATGAAATATATTTATTAGCTTGGATGAGCATTGATAGCTCTATTCCATGAATATCGACCAGAGGTGGGGGGGAAATCTCTGAGATTAGTTCTGAGAGAAGGACATAAGATTTATATTGAATGAAGAGAGGAAAAGTGAGGATTAGAAAGCAGAAGCAGAGAGGTGCCTCTATTAGGAATCTGTTTAGCTGTAAGTAACATTAAGACTCAGCTATCAGTGGCATAAATTAATGAGGTAATGTGTTTTCCTAAAACAAGTTTGAAGGGAGGTGGTTTCCTAGTGTTGCATCATCTCCCAACAGTGCTTTTAGAGACTTGGATCTCTCTCCTATGCTGTTCATAGTTTTCATCCTTTTTCTTGTTGCTTCATGGCAGAGAGCTGCATCAATCCCCCTGTGCATATTCAAGGCAGAGAAAAGGGGCGGGGGGAATGGCACTTCCTTACAAAGAGAGCAAATGCTTTCCCAGCATCCCTTGGAAAACTTTTTCATATGCCAAAAATCAGAGAATGTTTGACCTACTCCTAACTTCAACCAACACTGAGAAGTTAAATATTTAATTAAATACATGGCTTCTCTGAACAAACTCTGAGTTATATTAACAAGGAACACGGGAAGAATGACTGTGTTAGCAACCAGCAGTGCCCATCACAGTACAATCCTCCTATATGGTGAAAGAGGGGCCATTCGTCATTAAAGGTGTAGGAATTCTGTAGCATAGTAAGCATGGTGGTGTTTCTGATGAGCTTGGAACCCTAAGTTATTTGTATATGTGTTTTTCGGGCTGAGACACAAAGAGCATAGTAGAGTACATGAAGATTAAGGTAATTTTGAAATTCTCATTCCAACTAGGAAATTCCATTACTGGAACAGAGTTAGGAATTAGCCTTAAATCGTGGTCCCCTTGAGATTTTTTTTCTGCTGTAATTGATGAGAAAATAAGACACGTACCATTAGAGTGCTACATCTTTAAATGAAAATATCATATTGTTCCTAATTCATTTTTTGCAAGCCACATAAACTCCATCTATTCCAACCTCCAGGACAGATGACAAGGCATTTAGATGTTGTGTTAAGTGTCATTCAAGAATATAACTGAAAAAGAAATGTGGCTAAAAAACTGTAGCTCTAAACATGAGATTTAAATGCGCTGAGCTTCTGTGATAAAATGAGATTTCATTAGATGCAGCCTATTTGGTGAAATTTAACACTTTGTAGAAGTTAGTTCTGCAGAAATTTTAAAACTTCATGGCCTTACACATAAAATGGTTTTGGCAAACATCAGAATAGCTGTTACTGGAGAACTGACATATGCTTGCCTTTTCGTATTGCTGGTTTCTTATGATGAGATGATCCATAAGTTCATCTTAATTCTCTTTGTAGAATTTGGAATCAGCTTAGCCAGAATGACATTGTACTGTTAGATTCAACTGCATCACATTTTAAAAACTTTTACTTCAGTCAGGGAGCAGTACTGCATTTGGCACTCTAGCACCACCCAGTGACAAATCTGAAAATTGCATGTTATTGAGTTGAAATGGCATCTTAGATTTCCAAATGCATTGCCAGTGTATAGGCCGCTGGCCATGTGCAATCATTAGATGCCTGAACTGTGGCTAGTCCTATTTAAGGTTTGCTCTTAATGCACACTGGATCTCAATAATTTTTATATTGATTACAGGTTAAAGTTATAATATTTGAGTGTATTTGATTAAAGAAAATGTATTATAAAATTGTATTTCACCTGTAAGTTTTTATTATCCTTAATGTGACTATCAGAAAATTTAAATTTATACTTATAGCACGCATTGCATTTTTATGGGACAGTGATCACTCGGCTACTTAATTATATAGTTTTACCTAAGTAACTCATTTAGTAAAAATATGGGGTAAAGAAGCTAATGGAAACCACCTGGATTTATTCAAAAGAACATGTTTGATCATGCATAGAGGTGATAGGAATAAATATATCGAGGGTTTATTTGTATGTGCATTTTTGATCATAGGTAATTATGTTAGTCAACTTATTAACTAATAAGTTGTCAGTATTGAGAATTCATTAGGTGTCAGGCATTATTTTAAGAACTCTGCATGCATTTGCTCACTCAATCAATGCCCACAAAATTTCAATGAGATAAGCACTATTATTATAGAATTTTCACACAAAACAGAATGTGCCACAGAGAACTGAATGCCTTGTCCAAGGTCATGTGGCTATGAAGAAGCAGAGTCGGTATTTGAACACAGTCTGGCCCCAGAGTCTACCTTTCTAGCTGCTCTGCTGTCCTCCTACTGAAGAGAAAATGTTGATGAAAAATTAAAAACACACTGGCCATAGGAAAACTGCTTTAAGCACATGTTCACACAATGGTTAGTCACAGATTATCGCTAATTTTTTAGTTATCTTATTCTTTTTAATATAATTCAAACGAATTTAGTGAGAAAAGTAAATTATTTTAAATACTGTGTTTCATGTTAGTCATTGATAATTTAGCATCTATCAAAATTAGGAGACACCATGGGGATACTAAGATGAATAAATCATCTGATTTGCCTTTTGAGTGATCAGATTCTGGGGGAAATTGGATCCATAGACAAATAATACAGAAGTGCAGAGAAGGAAGGCCCACAAAAAAAGATGACTTTATAGAGCATTCTGGAGGGAAACCGAGAGTTGTCAGGCAGAAAAGAGAGGGAAGGCACAGGTCCCATGCAGAGGGGGTAGTTTGAGCAAAATAATGTAATCATGAAACAGCATAACCACATACAGAAAACAATAAACAGGTTGATATTGTGTGAGTTTACAGTTGTTGGGAAATGTAAGGTTGTCAGTCTAATGGAACAGTCAAAAAAGTCTTTTGTAGAAATTTGCCAGCCTGACAACCAATCAGTGTAGCAGAAAATGATTATGTATGTGAAATAAGTTCTGAGTTTGATTTGATCTATTTTTTTCTGTAATATTGCAATTCTGTGTGATGAGATGGATCCTATGTGGGAAAATTCATAAAGCTACAGTTCACAGAATTAGTTCAAGAACATGTCTCTCTAAATTTTGGAATGCAATATGTGCCTTGTAAAGATCAAGTGAATCCACGTATAAGACACTCCTTTGAAAGCAGTAAGTGCCGAGTAGATGCAGGCATTACAATACTATCATCACCTTGGAGCTAAGACAATCATGTCATTTAAAGGTCTAGTGCACAATTATTTTTAAAGTACAAATTTTTAAATGCCCTTTTAATTACTCGTTACTATTGTGAATATTAAAGTTTTATTAGCTACATCACTGTGAGGATGATACATCACTACAAGATTTTTTGTAGTCGCAACAAGCTAGTTTATTTATTCTAACTAAAATGAACATGAAATTTGATAAAATAGTTCAAATGCATATATGAGATTTAAAAAATAATCGTGGTTTGGTCTTGTTCATGACTTTTTAAGTATCACATAGGATATTGTCAGTATCTAAAGGACTCCCCAAAATAATTTTAGTCTCAACTCAAGGAACTAGAAAGATGCAACCTAGACTTTCCCTCAAACTGGACAATAGGTAAATTAACCTCCCTAAACAAAGATCCCTAACATAGATTAGCAACAGAGACGATATTCACTTTTACGTTCTGTCATTGTAACATTTTTGGCCCAGACTGGGTACAAATATGTAAAATGTATGATGGTGAGTGGAATAAATCACCTGAGTGATGTTTAATATGCAGATCTTTGAGCTCTATAGGGCCATTAAATAGAATCTGTGGGGTTGGAATATGGAAAATGTTTTTTTTAAGCATCCTAGAGGATTTGAATGCACTCTAAAGTTTAAGAAGCTCAAAACTAGATTTTGGTTTAAAGATAGTCTATATAATTAGATGTCAGTCACTATTCTATGTGAATATTCAGTACTTTTCCAGAAATTAAGAGCTGAGTGCTGTTTTTTGTTACAACTTCTCCTCTAGCAAACACCAACACTGAGTCGCTGCTATCACAAATTTTGAAGCATAGCCTGGCCGATGCTGTACATGCTGTCTTATTTCATCTAGGGAATTATTTAATTCTAAGGAATTAAAGCTAAACCACCTCCCTGCTGACTTGCTCTGTGGCCATTCTAGAAAAGTTTCCCATCAGTCATCTTTCCTCTGTATAAGGATAAAAGAAAGGTTTTCTGTTCTCCCATGTAGAAATTTCAACTACTTACTAGAAAGAAATAAAGATTGAAAAACATGGTACAAAATGAACAGTTCATCTAAGTTTCCAATTAGACAAATAAGTAGATGAATCCATCTTCATGCCTGATATTTTCAGTGTAAAGTATAACAGATTAGGTTACTTATTACAGTAGTAATTGCTATTATATAATTCATTATTGATTAAGATGATTGAGGTGTATATGATTATAGTTTTGTTGGTATATTTATTTTAAGGAGCTACCGGTTATATAAGACATCTGTTTGCTTTGAATACCTCCTTCCACCTCCACACCACTCCTCAAGAGTTAATTAGTATGACTGCTCTATATATTGAGAAAGGAATATTTAGGATAATTTGGCTAAGAAAGAAAAAAAGGGTGGTCAAGAAAAGAAAATACAAGACAAGACAACTGTGTTTTTAGTAAGATTATGGGTGTAAAATTACAACTCAGTTTTCATTTTATCTCAATTTTTCCTCATCAAGTGTAATATTCTTTAAAGAAATAAAATATAGAAGCAGCATACATTTTGAAATGTCAAATTAATTGCAGATTAAGACAATAGACTGGAATTTTGTTGCATTAAATAAATCCCAGCTCTCCAGACCATACTAATTTCATGCTTATCTATTGAGACAACTATTTAGATATAAAGGTAAAATCACTTTAAATAATAAAGAGGTGTTTATCCAGAAGAACTAATAAATATAGATTCAACAAGCTATACGTGTAAATTTATTACAAAAAAAATAGAATGCATTCCCAACTATCTGATTTTACATGGAGATCCTAAGATAACCTCTTAGAGCATGCTAGAGTGAGCCAAACTGTGTGGCAAAATGTAATAGGATTGTACCTTTTGGTCTAAATTATTCCATCTCTGAAGTCTTTACAGTAAAAAACGTATTCCTTTATTAAGGTAAAATTCACATTTCTGTTTTCATAATTTATACCTGAATGAGAAAATCCTGAGGAAACATTTCAGATAACGAGAACGTAGGCAAAGTTTCATAAAAGAAAGGAGTATTGTGGATTTAGGGAACACTTAACAAGAAACATTGGCTCAATAACAAAACGTTTAAAATCTTTGCTTACTAAAAGCTGAGAACCTGGTATTTGCATACTCTTAGTGAAAAAAGATTGACAATAGCAAAAAATTGTTTGATAGTTCTCTTTTATGATAACGGTGCAGTTTCAATTCTCTTTTAGGCAAGATCTAACCCATCTTGTGTCTGGTTATTAATTTTTTCATAAAAAGGAGACTCTTCCTCCTCCCCTCACCCCCCAGCCACCATCCCAATTTTCTCATTCTAGACTAGGCTGTTAATTAGATTAAAATAACTCATTTCCATTTTCTTATTCCCATTTTGAGCATGTATCAGACCTTGAAATAGGGATGAATGTACTCTGTTTTCTGCTTCATTTTGATAGTAACAGGATTTGGGCTACTAAGATGTTATAATTTTCATAAAGAAAAATTCTCCTTTAAGCTGCTTTTATAATTTCTAACCTTAGTGTGGGGACTCCAGGGGGAATTGGGTAGAAACCATTATTAGAGTTATATCTTTTAGCAAGCTATGTGCCTTAGGCTACTGTGTGTGTGTGTGTGTGTGTGTGTGTGTGACAGAGAGAGAGAGAAAGAGAGAGAGAGAGAGAGAGAGAGAATTCTCATTTGTTTATATATCTATGTATCTATCTATGTATCTATGTATCTATGTATCTATGTATCTATCTATCTATCTATCTAGAAAGATAGAGTGGTAAAAAGAAATCAAGCGACTGAGAGAAAGAGAGAGTTATCTTTAAATTCTCAGTAAGGAGAAATTTTAACCAAATATATAAGCAAGGAGGTACATTGCAAATGCTGGAGAAGGGCTGATAGTTGTAATTAGGCTTATTTAATCTTGAAAATGTTCATAGACAATAGAGCTACATGGTATGGTATGTAGGCCGCCTCTCTCAGGAAACCACATTTCTGCATTTCCAAAATATATGTTGGAAAACTATAGCCCATAATTGCAGCAGAGTTGAAAACTTGCTATCCAGGACTGGGGGGATTGCAAGACTTTTGGAAAGACGAAACCTTTTTTCGTCAGATTTTTTTTCTTATTTTCTAAATGGAAAATTGGAGAAAATTTAATATGTCAGCTTCACAGGAGATGTTAAGACATTTTAAATATAAATAAGAAGATGGTGGATATGATGGTGAGTAATTTCATTCAAATAAAAGAGAAGAAATGTAAGGGTATAGTCCTGTGTCCTTTTCCAAATGCGATTTATGCCACTTTTTTCCTATATGTTCAATGTCATAAAAGGTATTTGTTTGCAGATTTTTTAGACTGTGATTTGTTCCAGTTAGAGCATGGGTTTTGTGTGTGTGTCTGTGTGTGTGTGTTAGAGCAAGAGGGAATTTATGAATAAATTCTTTAGTCTGTTCACTAATACTGACTTAAAACTGTAAATAAGTGATCAAGCTATTTTTCATACTTAAATGTTGTTACTGACTCAGACATTTCATGTTTGACTATAGAACTCTAACATCTTGGGAAGGCAAGAGAACATGAAGAGGTATGGCATGGATGTGAAGAATGAAAAAATTTGTTGAGTTATAAGAAATTCAAAAGTTAGAAATGAGAGATCTTGCTTAAATTTTGTTAATATTCCCATACTTGTGCCTTAAAGACCTTTTTTTACTCTGATCTATATTAACAAAACTTTAAACACAAGAGTTAAAAAAAATCTATCATGCATGTTGAGAGTGAGTCAAAAGAAAATACAATTAGGATCACCCTCATTTGGGAGTCATGATACAATTTTCAATTCTGTACAGTCAACAGTTTTAGTATGGTTTCAAACAATTCAACAGGTCTTAATTTGACAAGGTCCATACTGAAATTTTAAGCACAAATAATCAGCTGAGAGGAAAGCTTGCAAGCATTTTATATAGGTTTTATTACAGTACTTTTACTTTTGAGTTTGTAATTTAACACATAAAAATTCCTAATATATTCTTCATTTCCTAGATTTACTTTCTGTACATTGAAACAGAATTTTCTACTGTAATAAACTTATAAATCTCTAATTTAGAGATGCCTAGATACTTGCATATACACTTTAGTAACCAAAAAGTCATGATTGAATTCCATAATGTTCTACATACTTGACCTAATTTAATTTTTCTGAGGCAAAGATACTTGTTAATATTTTATAGGAAAAGTAACTGAAACTCTGAGAAGTTCTTTATGATAGAGTTGCTAAAGGTCAAATAAGCAAATGAGTGGTAGACTTCAGAAAATAAAATGCAGACTATTTGACTCCCAAATCAGTTCTCTCACCTATATACACCCCAGTTTAAGGTGATAAAAGTTAAAAGTTAAGTGAAATTGTCTCTTAGTAGTTCCTGTGATGGTTTCATAGGAGCATGAATTTCTACAATGAACAAGAACACTTAATCTTTTTAGAAGCATTGGTATTATAAACATTAATTGCTTAAATAACTTTAGTTGATTTATTTGCTACTGTAGTATAGCCTTTATGATTTGCTTCCTACATGTTGGGATTTATAAAAGAATTTCACTAGTATTGACTTTGTAAATGAACTTGAATTTATGATAATATTAAGTAAGTTTTAGGAAGTTATAAATTCTACTTGAAGATCTTTAGTCTGTGTTCCTAGATACTTCACTTTCCAAAATTTTGAGGATAAAATCTGCTTTGTGAATATTCCTTCTCTTGTGTGTGTGAGTGTGTGTGTGTATGTGTGTGTGTGAGTGTGTGTATATGTGCGTGTGAGAGACAGGGAGAGAGAGGAGAGAGAGAGAGGGAGAGGGAGAGGGGGAGGAGGAGGGAGAGGGAGAGAGGGAGAGGGGGAGGAGGAAGGGGGGGGAGGGAGAGGAGAGGAGAGATGATGATAAAACATCAAGAAAAGGCCTCATATATTACTTGAAAGATACATCAGCCTTTGAAGGTATTAGCTACATATATTAATTCTGAAATTAAAGTGTCTATGTAAACAGTATAATGTTCTATTTCAAAGTGATTGTATACTTGTTGATTTTGATAAGCTTTCTGAAAATGAAACTTCTTCATCTTGCTATATGTATGCTTGTAGAATCCTTCTATATACTCAAAGATATGAGTTCTTGCATGATATCTAAATTATATACCACTTTATATGAGCTTTGCATTTCATGTGTCTGTCAAATAAATATGATCTTAGATTTCTGTGAGGGAGAACAAAAGAAAGTATTTTGTTCCAGTTAATTTTTTTCCCCAGGACTCTGTTTGACATTTAAAATATACCATTTATGCTACAACATCGTTCCATTAAGTTTGAATTGCTATCAATGCATATGTAGTATTTTTCAAGAATTTTAAATAATGTAGGTGAAAAATATTGTTTTCAAAAATAAAATTATAATATTACAGCAACTTTTAAGTAAGTCAATTCCCAATGGGAACTGTAATTTTATTACATAAGTAAAAAAGAAAAGCAATTGTCCTTTCCTGGCTATGAGTTTGCCAGCTTGGTTTTAGTATATTACCTTATGCATCCTCACTGTGTATGTGTGTGTGTGTATGTGGGTGTGTGTGTGTGTGTGATTTCATATGTGTTGTGTTTATGTGAGAGAACGGTGTGTGGTTCACTTTACAAGCACACCCAACACCCACCCCAGTGATCTTTCATCTGTATGGTTGTTATTTCTGACACACTACATCCCAAGTCATTAAACTGAACTGATTTGGTGTTAACAAGCTGTGCCTCAAATTATTGTAATAAAAGATTAAGGAGTGGAAAAAATATTGTTCATCAAGAGACCTTTTTTTTTTCTTCAGTCGGGGTCTCACTCTATCACCCAGACTGGGACGTAGTGAAAAAATCAAAGCTTACTGCAATCTCAACCTTCTGGGCTCAGGTGATCCTCTTGCCTCAGCCTCACAGGTAACTGGGACTGCAAGTAAATGCCATCATGTCCTGCTATTTTTTTGTGTGTGCTATTTTTTTGTAGACACAAGGCCACGCAATGTTGCCTAGGTTGGTCTCAAACTCCTGAGCTCAAGCAATCCTCTGGCCTCAGCCTCCCAAAGTGCTGGGATTACAAGCCTGAGCCATCAAGTCTAATCCTTCAAGGGACTTTTAAATTTACATGTCACCAAGTTGTCTGTTTATTCATTTCCCCCCAGATGAATTGGTCAAATTTATTGGCATATCTACGAAATCCTGTGGCTTTGTTTATTTATCCATCAATTTACTCATCCATTGACTTAAATAGTTGTTTGTTTAATCAATATAATTCTTTATCTAATTACTTAGTTAAATACGATATTAGAAAAATGATTTTTAAATGTTAAAATAATGAAATATAGCCTAAACAATGGACAAGAGAAAATTCAAAAGTGGAATCGACACTAGCAGACAGAGTATACAAAGATAATAGTGTAAGGCCTTGAGCTGTTCTTCAGGCTAAGGCCAACACTTGACTCTAATATAATCACAAGCCAAAGATAATGTCACTGTTTTTAATATCCAAAAGAAAAAAGTTCCTTGGGGTGACCAGAGGTTTTCCTCAGAGTCTTTTTCAGGGTATTTTTTTCTTCAGAGTATTCTTCATATTACTTTAATAGAGGCAGTCTGTATTCTCAATGCAGATTTGGAAATCCTATTTCTATAGATAACCAATATTCAGGTGGTTTTTTTTTCCTGCAAAATCTTACTCTACCAGTAAACTTTTAAATTTATCTTTTTAACTTTTAATTTTAAATCTTTTTGAAGTTAAGATTTAAGCCAGGGCTTTCTGAATGATGGTGGCAATTAAAGAATTCTTTGGTGAGATGCTTCTAAGTCCCATCATTATAACGGGTATTGAAGATACAAAGATAGATATCTCCACGCTGAAAAAGCCTTTCTATATCAGTACCGATTTTCCCACGAGTGCTGCTAATTAAGAGTTCTTAGTTAGTAGATGGACAAGGTTTTGTTGTTGTTGTTGTTGTAATTATTATTTGTTTTTAGAGTAACTATATATTAATATTCCATTTATGGGTTATATGAAGTTTTCTTTGACATAAATTTTTATAAGTAGAATTTTGAATTTAGAAGAAAGTATCAGATTAATTATAGGAAAAGTGAAAAAGGATACAGCATCAGTTTTAACAGTAGTATAACATACTCTACTCATAGAAGACTCTCAACATGAAAGGCTTTGAACTGTGAAAAAGGATTATTGTAATCATGGAGGTGTGGACTTGATACAGCTTTCATGAAAAGGCAGGTTTAAAAACGTGTTGGGGTACAGTTAAGGAGGGGCACAGAGAGGAGACATCTGAGCTAGGACTTGAGGGATGAGTAAGAGTTCATCATATGGAGAGGGGAAGGCATTTGCACTGAAAAATAGCCGTGCTAAAGCTTGAGGCAAAAAACAGCATCATTGAAAAAGCTATGAGTAACAAGGATGGAAAACAAGTGTCATGTAGAGAAATAACAGGAGTGATAATGATCAGTAGCAACTCTTCCTGAAGGCTAAGAATGTGCCAAGCACTAGTCTACATACTTCTGGTGCACTACATCATTTAATCTTCATCTGAAGTGTGCATTTTCAGGCTGTTTCATTGCCGTCCTCCACAAGATGCTCTTTACATAATGGTACATGTGAATGCTGTCTCATAGAGTGCTTTACAGATGAGAAAACTTCAGCACACGGGAGTTAAATAATTTGTCCAATATGATACAAGTGTAAGTATAAAGGCTAGATTTTTTTTTTTTTTTTGAGTTGGAGTCTCACTATGTCACCCAGACTGGAGTGCAGTGGCCGGGAGCGACCTGCTGGGCTCTGGTGATCCTTTCGCCTCAGCCTTCCAAGTAGCTAGAACTACAGGTGCGCGCTACCACGCCCGCTAACTTTTGTTTTATTGTAGAGAGGAGGTTTCGCCAAGTTGCCCAGGCGGGTCTCGAACCCGCGGGCTCAGGCAATCCACTTACTTCAGCCTCCCAAAGCGCGGGATTACAGGCTGAGCTACCGAGCCCGGCTAAAAGCTAGATTTAAACCCAACTAATCTACTTTAGATATAGGAGAGGTGACCTCTTCCACGTGCTTCTTGGGAAAAAAATTGGACTTCTTCCCATAGTCAAGGGGAGGCTGCTAAAATATTATGGAGAAGGACTATAACAATCAAATTGGTATTTAGCAAATCACTGTGGCTATGATATGTTGGAAAGATTGAAGTGGTTTGAGCCTGGAAGCGTTCACACAGAATCAGTCAATAGCTGAGGAAGGCCAAACTGATACCAAAATGGCAGTAGTGGATTGGAGAGTGCTGGGTTTCTGCTCTGTCATTACATCCCTCAGGGGTTGAGAAGTCAGACTTTCTGATTCTGTGTCCCCATGCTGAACTGTCTCATAAGACTCTGCAATAAAGACAGGAAGCAATTGATTTACTCTTGTTACAAACCCCTGTTTTGTTCCATTTTATTTTCTTTGTTGATTCTGGGCAACATACATAAATCTACTCATCTTGAACATCAAGTTATCTCTTCTCTCTTTCTCTGATTACCTGTGGTCTCACTCCTAATCACCTGAGCTCCTTACACAGGCATAAACTTCCATTTGAATGGAATTCAAAGCTACTGGATGGTGTGATTGTATAAAAGTCATCTTTTCTTACTTATTTTTAGTATGTCTTAATAATCTCTTTAATCTTTTCAAAACACTCATTTATCTTATAATTGTTTCTCAAAGTGTGGCTCTGGGACCATCTGCAACAAAATCAGATGAAGGCTTAAACTATGCCGATTACTGGGCCCCACCCACAGACCTCTGGAATAAGAATCTTAGGGGATGGGCAAGAATCTGCTATTTAACTAGTACTTCCAGTTATTGCTAATGTTGACAATTAACAGGCCATACTTTGAGAAAGACTAACCTAGGACTCAGCAGTATTGAAACATTATTTTAATCTGTCTCACTCTGTGTAACTCACACTTCCCTTGTGAAAGGGATAGGGAATGTATTCATTTTACTTGTCTAAGCAACCTCCAATTTTAATCAAATCAAAACTGGCAAAGAATAAAGTTTCTGTATGGGGAAAAAGTGCAAAAGGTTTGCTTGGTTCTGGAGTGTGTAGGAACCCAATGCGTAACAGGGAAAAAAAAGAAAACGATAACTGTTTAATAATGTCACGACTTACAATATTCACCACAATGTCCGAAACCTCTCCATCTTTCATCATCATTTGGAATCTTGCCCCTCCAAGGTTATCTCCATATTCTGGTTTGATCCAAACTCCTGCCCACTTCCAACCTCACAAGGCCTGTACTGTGTTCACTGGATCACAGTATCTGTTTTTGACAAAATCCCTTAAAACCATACCTCTTAACGTTCCTTAGCTTCCCTTTAGTCTTGCCAGAGAGTGCTGTACTTCACTCCTCTACATCAATAATACCACAAAATGTGCATCTCACTTCAATTTTACTACTGCTTTCAAGCTATTGCAGTTCCCTTCTCCCATAAAAACCCCAGCCACTTTGGGACACTTGCTAATCGAACCCTCTTCCTCCATGTGTTGAGATCCAAAGTTGTGGGAGAGAATATGACAGAGATTCCAGGGAAAGCGACTTATGAGGGAGTTTCTCAGAGGCACTTAACTACAAAACTGCCCAAGAGGGATGCCCCAGTAGCTGCTAGCTGTTCTGTACTGCAGGATTATGGTGCTGAAAAAATCATGTACATTGTGGAATTTTGTTGAGCAAACAAGCATACCAGAACCAGGAAGGAAAATCCTTACTTCTGTAGTGCCTATCTGGCATCCCTACTGACCAAATTCAACATCCTAGCATCCAGCTAACTAGCCAACTAGCAATATTTAAATATTTAAAGAGAACGGTTCCATTTTCACAAAGCAGCAAGGAAGAATGGATATAGAGTTCAGAGTCAATAAGTTGATAGTCAACACACACAGAAATTTTTTAAATTAGTGGTAACTTGCTCTAGGATATTTTGTTGTTGTTGTTAGTGTATCTCTTTGGTTACATCTTTTCACTCAACTACTCAGTTCTTCCAGAAGTTACATTATTGTGTCAACTTCAAAATCATATTCTACCGGGATATTTAAAATTTAAATTGTTAAACCTACAAATTAATTTTAAAAGTGTTGTTAACTTTGCTATATTCAGAGTTTCCAAACAGATATATAGCATACCTCTTTATTTATTATTGTATATTTTACTACACTTTTATTTTTACATAAAATGTTTAGATTTCTAGTTGTCTATCTCTAAATATTTTACATTTTATTATTAATATTGCATTAGATTATTTTTTCCTTGTATTTTCCACTTTGTTGTCATGGGTATTTAGAAAATTTTTAATTTTTCAAATCAATTTCTTATAACTTTGCAAAGATTTCAAGTTAATTTTTCTGTATTTATGTAGCCAACACTCATGCTAATTAAATGTAATATTGTTTTTTATTTTTCTTCTCATACATTTTCTAACATTAAGGCAGTTAAACAATAGCATTACCCAGGTCAGTGTTCTAATGTGGTCACTGACAAGACATTTGACGACCTGGACCAATTTGCTGAGTTGCACATAACCTTCTCTGAAATTGAGACTCATCCTCCCTAACTCATAAAATTGTTATGAGAATTAAAGATGTTAATGATTATAAAATGATTCATACAGATCTTATAATAAATATTCTACTTAAATATGTCATAGGATGAAAAATGAAGCCTTTCATGTTATCTTTATATTTGAGCTCTAGCCTCCAAGAATAGTACCTGAGCTGCCAGACAATCCCTCTAAAGCTTGCTAAGAGGTTGCCTATGTGATCATTTGAACTCCTATTCACCATATTAAACAGAAACGAAAAGTATTTGGGGGATAGAATTTGTTATTATGGTTGTGCTAGGTTTTCTGACACAGTCCCTTGGCTTTTCTCCTGCTATCTATAGATGGGAAGGGTGTGTACCACTCAAGTGATAGAAGTTTTCAAGAAATCATTGCAGAGATATTGAGTTGTCTAGTCTTCTAGATAGGTGGACAGAGTTCTTGACTGCTTTGCCAGAAACTTGCTGTATCACACTGTTTCATATGGAAAATTGTGACATAGATACCGAAATGAGACTCTTTCTTAAGACATAATTGGCTATATAGTTTGGGATTATCACAAGAGATTATCCAGAGATGGAGAAGAGATATCTACAAAACATTTTAAAAGCAACAGTTAAAAAAAAATTCCTGCTATGCCTCAAGAAGTATATTTACCCAAGATGTGAACTAACAAAACTTTTATGAACTTCCCAAAATTCTGGCAGAAGAGCTAATAATGTATCAACAGTAATGATACGTGTACATCTGCTCAAAAAAAAAATCTCTGAGGAATGAATTAATACAATTACTTATATCAGTAAATATCCTTTATTTACTGCTAGATATCCTCTATTTACAGGTCAGTCTTTTTAAATTTTATATGTCCATCCACATGGATTTCCACTGTAGAGCAAACTTCCTGTCAGATACTCATGTTCAAAATCACAATTGGTTTCCCAATAAGACAGTAGATAATAGTCACTTCTAAGATTGTGTGCCAGGGGGTTGGAAAAGATGGACTTTTATCAAGTTAAGTCTGTGATTCTGTGATTCTCTCAACATATATTAATTTTGTTCTTTTCAGTTAATAAGCTATTGCCCTTCATCTAATATTCTTTTTTTTTTTTTTTGAGTTGGCGTCTCACTCCGTCGCCCAGACTGGAGTGCAGTGGCCGCTTCCGGCCACCGCAGCCTCGACCCGCTGGGCTCCGGCGATCCTTCCGCCTCAGCCTTCCGAGTAGCCGGAATTACAGGCGCG
>CAUYQG010216740.1:0-11727 GCA_963574415.1 Tarsius wallacei | reverse complement strand
TTGGGGATTGGGTAAGATGGGGTGTGAATTGCTTTGACCTTGACCTTAGGCAAGTCTCTTAACTTCTCTGAGCCTCAGTTTCCTCATCTGTAAGGCAGTAACAATATATACTTTAGAGGAATTTTGTGCAAGGTAAAGGAGATGCTGGAGATAGAATGCTCAGTCTAACTGCTGGTGGGAATGCAAACTAGTGCAACCTCTTTGGAAGACAGTGTGGTGATTTCTGAAAGAACTAGAAATTGACCTTCCATATGACCCAGCAATCCCCTTATTGGGAATATACCCGGAGGAACTCAAATCATTCTACAAAAAAGATACCTGCACATATATGTTTGTTGCAGCTCAATAGCAGAAACATGGAACCAGCTGTGTTGCCCATTGAAGCCGGACTGAATAAAGAAAATGTGGTATGTATAGACAATGGAATATTATGCAGCCATAAAGAAGGACAAATATATGGATTTTGCAGCAACTTGGGTGGATTTGGAGTCGATCATACTCAGTGATCTATCACAGAAACAAAGAACAGAGTACCATATGTTCTCACTCATAAGCGAAACTTGAATAATTGTAATAATATAAGAAAGTGTTTGGCAGTAATGGGAAACTGTCAGGGGAGGTGGGGATGGGATGGGCAGTTGAGGGAAACTGCTAGGGGAGGGAGGGGCATACCTCATCAACAAGGGCACCTGCATAATCAATGTTTGTTAATCAATGTTAATAAAAATAATAATAAAAAGAAAAAAAAGAATGCTTAGTCTAGTCCAAACCCCTGAAGAATTGCAGCTGTGATGATGATGACAATGGCTATAAAGCCTCTTTGTGGTGTTGCTCTACCATTGTTCTCCTCTACACCACACCCAACCAACCCATATGTAGAACAGCTGCTGGGTGAGTCCCCTCTGTCCTTGACCTGGTATTGGCAGTTGCCAGTTATTTTGTTTTTCTCTGACTGACAGATTGTCTTTCAGTTTTATCCCTATACCTGGGGGCAGTTTCATGCCAGTCAGACTTGGGGATGGGCTGTGTGGTTTTCTCTGTTGTCACAGCACGTCCTCAGGACCCACAACCTTGGAGGAGCCCTTTGGATACACCCAGGAAACCTGACTTCAAAGGTACACACATTTGCCTTTGATGGAAAGTGAGTCGTCTGGTGTGCCTTTGCTTAATTTAGACATGAGCCCACAATTTGTCGGGAGATAGTGAGTGTGGGGTGTGGGAGGAACATAACTAAATGCTTTTCAGGTCTGTGTAGTGAACAGATGTGCCATTCCTGGCCCTTCCAAGCTGTTGTCTGTGGAAGTGAGAACTGGCTGCATCCATTTTGCATAATGAGAAGGGACAGGGTTGGGATACCCCCATGGGATGAGCGCCCAGAGCATGTCCACTGGAACCTTCCAAATCGCCTTCAGAAGAGACCCTTCCTAAAGAGAATAACCATATTGCTGAGAGCAAGGACTTGATTTCTGGAAGGATAGTTACTACCTGTTGACGTGTCTCCAGGCATGTCTGAGCCCTGCGTAGGCTGGCCACCTGGCACCTCCTCCTGCTCTGACGACGTGCCCCCTACATAGCCACCTCCTCATCTCAGCAGCTCCGATGATTACAGGTCCCCGCATCCCAGCTGGCAGTGGGTGGCGCTCCTAACTACAGGAGTCTTTGGGCTGGGGAGAGGTGGGGAGTGGAGAGACTGTTGAGAAGGTCACACCCTTGGCAACAATGTCCCCTTCCCCCGTGTTGGATGGATGCCTACCTCTCCAGGGTCAGGCTAGAATTGCTTTGAAGGGATGCAGGGGTCTTGTAGAAGGGACACATCCGTTGCAGAGAAGCCCTGCCCCCAGCAGGGGACGCTGTAATCTAGGCCTGGACACTGCGGTATTATAAGTTCAATTTCCCTTGCTTCCAAATACGTATGTTGATGTTCTAAGCCCCCTGACCTCAGAATGTGACCTTGTTTTGAGATGGGCTCTTTACCGAGTTAAAATGAGGTTATTAGAGTGACCCTAATCCAAAAGGAGAAATTTGGACACAGATACACACACCTACAGGGAGAACATCAAGTGAAGGGTGGAGTTACTTGGCCACAGCCTAGAAGGATCTGGTTCCACAGCCTGGAAGAGATGTGTCCCTCACAGCTCCCAGAGGAAAGTAGCTCAACTGATACCTTGATTTTGGACTTCTGGCCTCCAGGACTGTGAGACGATAACTTCCATTGTTTAAGCCACTCAGCCTGTGGTTCTTTGTTATGGCAGCCAGAGCAAATGACTCTGTGAGGGTGCACAGAGAGCATGTTAGTGAAATTCTGGGAGAGGAAAAGTCATGGGAAGTCATGGGACTCAGGATGAGAAACGTTGGATGGGGTCTTCTCCTCGCTCAAGAAGCTGAGTATGGGATAGGCCCTCCCAGACATCAGCTTCCTGCTCTGTGCCCCGCTCCAAGTCTGAGTGGGGGGAACTGACTTGCTTGTATAAAATAAAAGCTACAAAAAGCTAAGGGAAAAAGGAAAGTCATGAACAGTTTCCTAAGATGAGTGTAGCCATTCTCCTAGTGAAAATCGGCCCTTCCTCTGAAGTCCTGAGTCAGCCAGCTGGGGTTGGTGTCCTCTCCTTGAGGATGTGTCTTCTGGTGGAGGAGCCCCCAGAAGACCCGAGCAGCCCCCAAGGAGTTCCCGGTTGGGGAACTCAATGTGGAAACTTGGCACCGGCACCAAGATGATGTAGTTTCTTCTTTTGTCAATCGTAAAAGTGACGCCACACCACATTGATGCCCACTGCCACTTAGTGGGGCATTCCTGTCTGGGCATTGACTTTGGAGGACCTGCTTGGCTCCACAGAGACCTACAGAAAGGCCCCACTGCAGACACAAGGGCTAATTCTATCAAATCCCAGGGAGTAGGTGCTCTTGGGTGGAGGCACATACTGAGAGCCCAAAGGCAGATTCAGGGTTACCTCTCTGTTCCCAGGCACAGAGCAGGCTCTAGCTGATGATTGCAAACACTGGTTATAGATGGGGCCAAGGAATGACATCACATCTCTTTCTGATAGGGACTTTTGTGGGGCTAGGGTTGGTAGAGAAGGGTCTGGGGCAGTACATACATAAGATAGAAACTTAGAAAGCTTCCTTCGTGTTGTGGGTTGAATTGTGTTCCCCCAAAAGATACCTTCAAGCTCTAATCCTATAAATAAGATACCCATGAAATTGATCTTATTTGGAAATAGGGTACTTGTTGATGCAATCAATTTAGCATTCTGGACTCATTTGGGTGCTACTTCCAATGACTAGTGTCCTCATGAGGCCTATTGAAGACACAGAAAAATACAATTGGAGAAAACATCATATGATGATAGAGGCAGAGGCTGGATGCATGTATAAGCCAAGGAGTGCCAAGGAGCACCAAGGAAACTCAAACTCAAATTTACTTTGAAACACACAAAAAATGGGAAGTCATAGGCTCATAAAACTGAAAGTCCAGGGATAGAAAGGAATTCAGGTATGGCTGAATCCAGGGACTCAGAAAGTGTCTCCAGGCCCAGCTCTCTGTCCAGCTCTCATCCAGGCTTCTGAAAACCTCACAAACCCTTAAAAGACCTTCTCTTTCCCCAAGAGCCTAAACAAACAAAACAAAGCAAAAAACCTCTGGGATTGCCTCCTATGTCTGAATGGAGTCTTATGGCCACTTTTGAACCAATAACTGGGCCAGGGGACTGTGATGCTTTGATTGGTTGGTTATTAGTTATGTGCTGACCCCAAGAGTTGAGGGTGGAGGCAACCCACCAAAGCACATGGATTCAGAGGATAGAGCATTGTTAGCAATAGATGGTGGAATGAAAGTTGGGCAGTCAACAAACAACCCCTGCCTACCACACCCTGTTCCCCAATTATAGGCTGTAATTCTAACACAGCTGATGTCCTCCATGAATGTTACCCTGTATCGTAAAGAATTCAGACTCTTCTAAAATAAAATTGGCTCCTAGGAGGTAACTTCCAAACACTTGGCATTTGAATGTCTCTGTTACTCATGGTGGGTCTTCAGATAGTTTGTATTAAAAAGGTGACCCATGGTGGAGAACAACCATGTAATTAGTGACTTATCTGTGAACCAGTGAGATCAGCCCAATCTCTTGGCAGGGAAGGGGACTGGAGATTGAATTCAACCATGCAGCCCATGAGTCAATCAATCACTCTATGTTATGAAACCTCAACAAAACCTCTGAACACCAAAGCTTGGGTGAACTTCCCTGGTTGGCTATTATCTTTGAGTACTGTCACACATCACAGGTGGAAGGAGGTGACACTGTCTAGGATTCCACAGGAAGAAGGTGATGGGAGCTTTGCATTTGGACCACTCCCGGACTTTATCCTCTGTATCTCTTCCTTTGGCTGGTTCTAATCTGTAACCTTTTGCTCTAATAAAACCGTGATTGTAAGTAGAGTGTTTTCCTGTATCCTGTGAGTCATTCTAGTGAATTATCAAATTTGAGGGTGGTTTGGGGGAACCCCTGAATTTGCAGTTGGGGTCTTAACTCTAGTTTGGCTAACTCTGGGTACAACCCAACACCACCAGGGGGCGGTGAGGAAAGACAGAGCGTGTGGTTTAGACGGAATGGTCCCCCCTTGGCACAAATCAGTGTTCTTGTCCCAAATAAGACGCAACAACCAAGTCACTCATTGTTAGCTCATTCTTTTCCTCTGCTTTTTCTGAGTTGAACCAAGAGCCTCTCTACCACAGTAGAAGGCTACTAAAAATGCAACGTGAACCCCCGTCGGTGAGAACAGAGCTCCTCCGCCTCCAGCACCGTGCCCCTGCACTTCTTTAATTCCTCTTTTAAAATATTTATGGAAGAAGTGTTTCTAGACCCAAAATGTAATTTTGGACCTGACGATGCCCTCGTGATAGAATAAGCCACCACATCGCAAAGAGCAATTAGAATTAATGAAGCCCACACAATGATCTATCTCTGCAGCAGATCTGCCTTTTTAGTGCCATCATTAAGGAATTGGTTTTGGGGGAGGGATGCCCTGTTTTCTCTTTCCTGCATGACCTGGACTCCCGGCTATGACACACGAACAATTCCCTTTTATTGCAACTGAGCCACATCCAGGTTTCTATAATTCTGCAATCACTCAAATAACATGGAAGACTAATTGCACCCCAAAATCACCACCTTGGAAGTTAACTTCTCTCATGGTTTGGAGAGAATTTTCAGAGTATTTCCTTGTCAATGTAGAGCAGGCAGTAAGTCCTTGGTTGGTTTCTTTTCATCTTAATTCATCTGCCTGGATTCTTTTGAGGATTCCACTTTGAAAATGTAATTGACCATATACAAAACAAAGGCTGTTGATGGTTTTGTGGGAGAGAGAGAGAGAGAGGAGGGTGTGTATACAGTATTTGATGGGCTAATTTTACCATGTTTTAATTACAACCTTGGATGGCATTATAAATTTGTGTCCAATTAGACTCAAGCCATCAACTGCTGAATACATTACACATTTTGTTCAATCAGCCCAGTGGTGTTATAAGCTCCACTGTAATATTAAGCAAAGACGCTGTCATCAGATCAACTTAACCCTCCAATCCCTGTTTAGATAAGGATGCGTAGTCATAATATTGGATAAATAAAAAAACAACAACCATGTCATCAACATGAATATGACCATAAAACCCAAGTATAAAGCATGCTGTAAAGTCCACAATAGACCTGTGGTGCTCTCTGCTCACAATCTATAAGCTACAGAAATAGAGAGGTCATTCAGGCAAAAATCAGTCTCCTGCTGAAGAAAAGAGAAGGGAGCAGAAAGGTTCAAACGAAATCTTTACAACACTGACCCATCTAGCTGCAACAGATACTTTGAATGGGGTGCACTGGCTAGTTAAATATTCTCGCTTTTTTCTAGCTAGATAGAAAGAGGGGGAATTAAGAACTAGGGTGGATACGACTAGTGTTCAGCAATATCCTGCTCTCTTCAGCTTCCCAGCTCGTGGAAGCCCTTGCCATTAGGCCAGATATAAAGTATAAGAAGTGGCAGGTGTCCCTTCTAGGTTGAGGCACTGACAAGATGGCTTGATTCTCCAGTCTCTCTTCTTCCCTTCTCAGTGACTGAGAACGAAATCATTGTTGTATTAAGTCACAGAGATGTTGGGGTTATTTGTTAAAGCACAAACCTCCTCCTATACTGACTAATACAATAATTTAAAAATAATTGATACATGGTAAAGCTCAGGGAGAATTCCAGTTTCTTTTTTTTTTTTTTGAGTTGGAGTCTTACTCTGTTGCCCAGACTGGAGTGCAGTGGCCGCTCCCGGCCACCACAGCCTCGACCTGCTGGGCTCTGGCGATCCTTCTGCCTCAGCCTTCCAAGTAGCTGGAACTACAGGTGCGTGCCACCACGCCCGGCTAATTTTTTTATTTATTGTAGAGATGAGGTCTCGCCAAGTTGCCCAGGCAGGTCTCAAACCCGCGGGCTCAGGCAGTCCACTCACCTCAGCCTCCCAAGCGTGGGATGACAGGCTGAGCCACCGAGCCCGGCTCCTTGTGTTTCTGATGAGGGAGTTTTGTTGAAGCCAAGGTGGTCTCTTGGAGGGCTTGGGGTTATTATTTTGGCCTCTGATAGTTAGTGTACAAATCTGTGTCTTGAATCTGTCCCTTGGCACCTGTGTTGCCCTGGACTGTACTTTCAACCGGACCTTCTTGGGTCCTATGTTTATACAATGAGCCTAGAACTTCATTCATTCACTCATTCATTCATTCTTTCATTCATTCATTCATATATTCTGAACATCAGGATATGTCAGGGACTATGCTAGGAGCGAATGGGGAATTATTGAGAGCTAGCCACATGGCAGGCATTGTGCCGAATGCTTCATGCATAATGAAGCCTACTGTCCACCTCACTCATGTGGCAGGAGCCATCCTCACCCCCATCTTATGGTTGAGGAAACTGGAACCTAAAGAAGGAAGGCACTTGTCCAAGGTGCCACCTAAGGAACTGGCAGAGGCAGACTCTGAACCTGGCCTCTGGCCTGGAGAGCCCGCACTTGAGTCATTGTCTAGCAGCAGCAGGTGAAGGCCAGCCTGCCGGCCAGTCTTCTGAAATGCTAACCTGTTCTAGTCACTCTCCCACTCAAGCCCTTCAAAGACTCCCTACTGCTCTTGGGTTGAAGTCTCACATCCTCAGCGTGGCTCCAGGCCCCTGCCCACCTCTGCCCACCTCTGCCATCCCCTCCCCCTGTAGCACACTATCTTGCTCCTTTCTGTCTCCGTGGCTTTAGGGCCATTTCCTTTCACTCCTCTGTCCCATCGGTGTGATATTTCCCAGCGCACGGAAGCCACACTTTTGCCATTAGGCCAAAGTGTGTGACCAGATCTGGCCAGCGATATATAATATGAGAAGTGGCATGAGGAATCTCTCCTCCTTCAGAACCCAACTCCAAGGCTGTGGTCCCCTCTGCAGGAGTGCCTGGCCCAAGCCCCTTGATGTCTGTCCTTCTCGCAGCATCGTCATGGTTTACTCCTGGCCGGTCGCCCTCCTGGACCTAGGTCCCTCACTTTGTCTCTTCGGCCCAGTGCATGCCTGCCACACAGCAGAGCACACTCCCATTTATTCGGTGTGTATCTAAACACACCCTGTGCGGGTCAATTCTGGCACATCCGGAAGGGCAGCTCCTCACTGGGGCAGCAGCCAAGTCTCGGCAATGACAGCTCTGGCTCTGAGAAGTAAAATCCATGTACATCCCCTCATCATGGCCCAGCAGCTCCCTGGAGGCCCTTCCCCTGTTAGCAGAGAGGCTGATTAGGCCCTTTTAATCTTAAATAGCAGAAATTAGCACTAACCGCCCCTCATAGTTAAAGAGAACACAGTGACGGAAGAGTCTGACAGAGTTACCTCCTTCCATTGGAGCCTGCCGAGCCTTTGGACCTCTGGAGCCTGGATGCGTGTACAAATGCTTCTTTGTCCAAACAAAATCTCCCACCAGGCGCGCTGGCTCATGCCTATAATTCCAGCACTTTGGGAAACTGAGGCGGGAGGATTGCTTGAGCCCAGGAGTTTGAGACCAGCCTGGGCAACAGAGCAAAATCTCATCTCTTAAAAAAAAAATTAGTTGACTACGGTGGCACATGCCTCTAGTCCCAGCTACTCAGGATGCTGATGTGAAAGGATGGCCTGGACCCAGGAGGTCAAGGCTGCCGTGAGCTGTGATTATTGTGATCATGCCACTGCATGTCAGTTTGGACAACAGAGTGAGACTCCGACTAAACAAACAAAAAACACTTCCGCTTCCTAGGCCTACCCTCACTACTGGAACAGAGCCTGGAGGTGATGACTGTCATTTCAAAATATTCCCCACATGACTGGGGTGATGCCCAGATTCCAGAACCAAAGACTGGACCAGTATACTCCCTTCTTTCCATCTCTCCCTGCCTTTCACACCAAGACAGTAGGTCATTTCCTGGGGATTAGGAAGCTGCAATATTCTTTCCAGATGTGACCGTTTCTCCCAAGGCAGCTGTTTCCAATCCTGGCTAGGCATTTGAATTATAGACTGTCTGAGTTAGGGCCCGGGTATCCATACTTTTTAAAGCTTCCAGGTAAGTCCGGTGTACAGTCCAGGCTGAGATCTCTCCTAAGGGGAGTTGGGGAGAGATAGGTGCAGACCTTAGGTAAGAAGCTGGGTGGAACTGGCATCTGACCCCTTGGAAGAGGATTCCGCTGTCTTTTCCCTGCCTTGTTAGCATCCAGACACCAAAGATACTGCTATCAGATACTTGGGAGGCTGAGGCAGGAGGGTCATGTGAATCCAGGAGTTTGAGGCTGCAATGAGCTATGATTGTGCCACTGTACTCCCGTTTGGGTAACAGAGTGAGACCCTGTATAATAATAATTATAAAAATGCTTCTGTCACAGGAAGGAGATAGACTATTTTGAAGTTATGGAAGAGGTCCAGAAGGTGCGAGAAGGTATCTCTATAGAACCTCTCTGTTGATTCCAGGGTGTACTAGTCAGTTGACTGAGCCTGCTTCTCTTCATTGCTACGACCTCCTGAACTTCAACCCCGCCTATTCTCAAGTTCATCATCCCTATTCTGGCTTAGAGCGAAGAGCCTTGGACTTGGAATAAAGACACCTGGCTTTTGGTCCTTAATTACCTGCTCTGTGATGATGGGAAACGTACGGAGCCTCTCTGAACCTCAATAACCTCACCTGTAAAATGGAGACAGTAATACCCGCCTTGCCAGGCTCAAGTGGGGCTCAAATGTGGTCCTACTGCCGAAACTGCTCATAAACTGTACGGGACACTTCTGTCATGCATGATCTGTTTATCAGGCAAACATCAACCGAGCTGCTGGATGTTGAGAATCACCCGCGCCTTTCAGATAATCCTCTGATTGGACTCACAGGGAGGCTGTGGGGTCTTCCCTCTCCCAGTAAAATTATTTGTGAGTCAGCTGGGGAAGATATTCCAGAGACATCTCAGGAAGGTGTGCACTAAATTTCATGGACCACTTAGAGTTTAAGAGGAACTGAGTGCGGGGTGTTTCTCTAGATTTTAAAGTGTCACACTTGGAGCTATTACCATTCCCCCCCCTCTTTCTCCTCCTTCGGTCTGCCTCCTTAAAGTGTTCCTTTTTGTTTTTGTAAAACCAGAGACTATTTTACTGTTATCAGCATCATTTCTTATTCACTACTTTCTTTCCAACAATAAAACCCTTCTTGGAGTCCCTGTTTATGAAGATATCTGAAGTTATTTACATTCTGACAGCTTAAATCAAGTATTTTAAAACCGGCCACAGAGAAAGCAGTAAATCCACAACTGGATTTCAGACCAAACAAATAATTTTTAAAATCTCACATCAAAGTAATATGCAACTGTAATGCTAGTGGCTCATTAGAGTTGTAGATTCGTAATCATGATGGATGAGTATTTAATAAAAAAGGGAAGGGGGTAGAGAAACCAAAATGTTAGGTCTTTTTTTCCCTATCAGTCAGACTTCTCTCTTTATTTGGGCCTCATCATTGTGACTTGAGATGATTAGTTCTTGAAGCGAGAGTTCTGAGGCATTCTGGTTTTGATGAATAAATGAGGCCAGAGAATGTACTTATATAGAGGCAGAGGTGAAAGGAAAATGAACACCATCATGAATCATCGCTCGGTGAGTTTGAGCTATGTACAAAAAATTCTCACTCTTTTTTCCTCTAACACCCTACCTTGCTTAGGGCCAAATTATTCTCCACTTTAGGGGATCTGTGATGGTTCATGACCAGCCAAAATATTATCATGGGGCCTCTCTTTATGCTGGGGTCTCCTTAGCAGGGACAGATTCAGGAGCTGTATCAGTTACCTATAGTTGCATAACAAATTGCCTCAACATTTAGTCACTTAAAAGAATATCTTTTCACACAGTTTCTTCAGATTAGGAACTGGAGAATAGCTTAGCTGGGTGGTTCTGGCTTGGAGTCTCTCATGAGGTTCAGTCAAGACATCAGCCAGGGCTGCCATCCTCTGAAAGCTTGGCCAGGGCTGGAGAAACTGCTTTCAAGGTGGTTCTCTCACATGCCTGGCAAGCAAGCATTGGCCATGAGTGGAAGTATCAGTTCCTTATCACATAACCTCCCGCTAGGGGAGCTCGGGTAATCAGAGTAATAGGGGCACATCCTGCATGCATATCCAGTTCCCATTCCTGTACCTGTGGCAGACATCACTAATCAATTGCCAAGTTCTCCTGCTGAACACAGATAAGAATCCTCATCTCACTGTTCTAGGTCATCACTACCAATTGAAATACAAAAGCACACAAAGTAGAATCTACTTCCATGCCTTTCTCCTTCCCTTTTTTTGATAGAAAATTCCCTGGAAATGTGGGAACAGTTCTAGCTGTGGCTTGGCATGATGTGCTTCAAAGCATTTTCTTTCCTGTTCATAGGGGGCTTGGGAAAGATCTTCTGTATCTGTGGTGGCCATTCTCCAAGACGACCCCAGTGATTCCCAACTCCCGATATTCGCATTCTGGATAGACCCCTCCCATGCTGAATAGAGTTATCCTATCCAAATAAGATAGTGCAGAAATAATAGTGTGACTTAAGAGGTGTCAACTTTAAATAATGAGATGCATAAAATGTGATTAAGTATAGAGTTTACTCAAGCACAGAGCTTAAGGATGGCCCCCTGGGAACACCAACTCCAAACAAATGGGTTCAGCATTCCAAACTGGAGAAGTTAAGATTTTACTTATACAGAAATTTTAGAAGGATAGCAACATTTTCCATACAGTGCATACACCACAATGGTTTCATTGGTTACAGATTGCTGCATTCCAAGGACGATTACTTTATGACTGTATAAGGAGGGACTGTGATCCGAAGGGATCTTGTCTCTGGTGTCATTTGGTCTTCATTATTTGAAAAGAAAAAAAAAGCAGTAATAGTAACTGTATGCCAAGTGACTCAGGCTACATAGCCACATTCCTCTCAAGGCTCAAAATAATTTAAATTTTCAGTTGCATTAAGTTTGAATTATTTTAAGATTGAATTGTTTAATTTCACAGAGACTACATCATAAAAGGCACTGTGGTTTTGCCTGGCTTTCTCTTGGATCACTCACTCAGAGAAACTAGCTGCCATGTTGTGAACTATTGTGGTGTATGCACTGTATGGAAAATGTTGCTATCCTTCTAAAATTTCTGTATAAGTAAAATCTTAACTTCTCCAGTTTGGAATGCTGAACCCATTT
>CAUYQG010216734.1:0-10044 GCA_963574415.1 Tarsius wallacei | reverse complement strand
CTCATTTAATTTTGTAGTATTTTTGTGGAGATGAGGTCTGGCTTTATTGCCTAGGCTGGCCTCGAACTTCTGAGCGCAAAGGATCCTCTTGCCTCAAGCTCCTAAAGTGCTGGGATGACAGGCATGAGCCACAGCACCTGGTCTGGGTTTCTGCATTTCTAACAAGCTCACCAATGCATCTGGACTAAGGAAAATACTGTGTCCTACACTCACCAAGTGGCAAAGCCTGGGTTTATCTCAGCTTATCTGACAAGTAAACAAAGTTGAGAACCTTCATTACTCAAAGCAAGTTATATGCAAAAAGAATCTAAAAACAACGGAGGCCTTCCAGATTAAATAAGATACTAGGAATACCTCCCCAAGGTATTAATAATTTCAAAATTTGCTGCGTGCTGTGGTACAGCCTATAATCCCAGCACTTTGGGAGGTTGAGGCAAGAGGATTGCCTGAGCCTGGAGGTTCAAGGCCAGTCTGGGCAACTTGGTGAGACCATGTCTCTATAATAAATAAAAAAAAAGAAAATTAGCCTGGAGCAGTAACCATTTTATTCCAGGCTTGGTGACAAGAGTGAGACTCCAGTAAAAAAAAATTGACATTATACAGAAAAAAATGTGTTGGCAGGCACCTTATCTTGTGAATAAAATTAATGTCAACTGTAAAATGACATATCAGTATCAGGTGACAAGGCACACAGATTACACCACAGAAGTGCTGTGATATTATTAGCTTAAAAAAATTATAACTTATTATAAATTTAATATATATATTTTTTGAGTTGGAGTCTCACTCTGTCACCCAGACTGGAGTGCAGTGGCCGCTCTCGGCCACCTCAGCCTCGACCTGCTGGGCTCCAGCAATCCTTCCACCTCAGCCTTCCAAGTAGCTGGAACTACAAGCATGTGCTACCATGCCCAGCTAGTTTTTGATTGTGGAGATGAGGTCTCGCCAAGTTGCCCAGGTGGGTCTCGAACCCATGGACTCAGGCAATTCACTCACCTCAGCCTCCCAAGGCACGGGATTACAGGCTGAGCCACCAAGCCCGACTTAAATTTAATAATTAACAGCATGTATTTTATGCTGAATTCCAGCTACAGGCATCTCCCACATTTTGTAATCCCTAAATGTGTATTTATATTGTCTTTTTTTATTTTTTATTTTAGAGTTGGAGTCTCACTGTGTCGCCCAGAGTGGAGTGCAGTGACACACTCCCAGCCACCGCAGCCTCAACCTGCTGGACTGCAGCGATACTTCTGCCTCACCCTTCCAAATAGCTGGAACCACAGGCGTGTGCTACCACACCCAGCTAATTTTTTGATTTATTATAGAGATGAGGTCTCACCAAGTTGCCCAGGCTTGTCTCGAACCCATGGGCTCAGGCAATCCACTCACCTCAGCCTCCCAAAGTGCGGGATTACAGGCTGAGCCACCGAGCCCGGCTTATATTGTCTTTTTTAAAACACCCTAAAGAGTAAGTCTCTTCAAATAGTTGTGTTTTTTTTTCTGAGTTGGAGTCTCTTCATGTCACCCAGGCTGGAGTGCAGGAGCTGCTGGGCTCTGGTGATCCTTCTGCCTCAGACTTTCCAGTGTGCTTCCACACCTGGCTAATTTTTGATTTGTTGTGGAGGTCTAGCCAGTTTGCCCATGCTGGTCTCATACCTGCGGGCTCAGGCAATCCACTTGCCTTGGCCTCCCAAAGTGCTAGAACATAGGTTGAGCCACTGAGCCCAGACTAATTGTTCTTTAGTCAGACCTTCCTGAGTTTTTCTGGGCAGTATTACCATCCTGTTTAAGTGTGTATTTTATTAACTATGTTCTGCGTGGAGCTGATGGAGTATCCAGAAGAAACATAAATAGTACATGTTTCCATTCTTCACTAATATCTGAGAATCTACCCTATCTCCAACAGGAATCTTGGGGATACATGCATTTCTCTGTTCCACAGCCACAAGGAAACATTCTTAATACTGCAGATCATAAATTCAAGGTAAGAATTGTTCATGGCAGTTAACAAACATGGATTAAAAACAGAGAGAAAACTCTGCAATATTGGGAGAAGTGCTTTTTATAGCCCTTGAATATCACAAGTCAAAAACTTGTTAAAAGAATCTTATTAGGCAGGACCAACACAAGAAGAGAAGTAAAGTTTTGCAAATACTAAAAACATGACATTCCAGTAGAAAAAATGGATACAGTCCCTGCCCTGTGATACATTTACCTGAGAACCAGCAATTTCTTCCACTTTCTTCTTCTTCTCTGGTATTTTTTCTCAGGTGAGATTATCTGGACAAGTCATGCCTACCATGGCCTTTTTGAAATTTTAAATAATTTTTTGAATCTAGGGACAGGAAGATCACAGGGACAATACCGAGACACAGGCCTACACCTCTACTATGATATGTCTCACTATCTGGACCCTGATCCTGGGAATCCTTGTGACCAGTGATATCTTCCTTGTTTTAGTGTTGGTCATTTTAATGTTGCTTTCTTCCTTTTTTTTTTGAGTTGGAGTCTCACTCTGTTGCCCAAGTTGGAGAGCAGTGTCGACAATGGCAGGCTAATTTTTCTTTTATGTATTATAAAAATGAGGTCTCACCAAGATGTGGAGGCTGATCTCAAACCCCTGAGCTCAGTCAATCCTCTCACCTTGACCTCTCAAGGTGCTGGGATTATAGACTTGAGCCACCACACCTGACCTCCTTAGTGTTTCTACAAACTGAGGCCATAATCCGTCCATGGCAGGGCCCCATATACTCCACCTTCCATTACCTGCAACCTTCCATGGACACTTTATACAGCAGTTTGTAATCACACAATTTTATTTTTCCTTTTTTTTAAGTCAGAGTCTCACTCTGTCACCCAGGCTGAAATGCAGTGGCACACTCACAGCCACTGCAGCCTCAATCTGCTGTGCTCAGATGATCCTTCTGCTTCAGCCTTCCAAGTAGCTGGAACTACAGGTGTGGGCTACCATGACCAGGTACGTTTTTGATTTATTGTAGAGATGAGATCTGGCCAAGGTACCCAGGTGGGTTGAACCTGTGGACTCAGGCAATCCTCTCACCTCGATCTCCCAAAGTGCTGGGATTACAGGCTGAACCACTGAGACTGGCCAATTTGATTTTTAAATGATAATTTTTTGGTAAAAGTGTCACAGTGTAGTTAATCTACAAAAATTTATTGTTTCATAGAGCATTTATTATACATCAAGCAATCTTTTGTGTTTGTTCACTTTGCTGGAATGTCAAAAAATACAAAAATGAAAGTAAAAACAACCCCTAGGCTCATAAACCCTCCCAAGTTTCCACTGAACAAGCTGGCCCAGTTGAGTCAATAAAAATCAACCATTGATGAAACAAAAGAACAACACCAAAATTATTCAATGATATTCTTTAGTTGTGAAGAAAAGTAAAATATACTAAAAAATAAACTAAATACACTCATTGTGAGTTACATTTCCCCAGTGCTTTCAAACACCAATTACATTTTCAAAAATTCTTGAAATTTGTAAGTAGGATAAATTATCACTTTATAGCATAGACTTGCAAGGCAAGTCTAAAAGAGGATGTCCATAGTAAGATACTGAACTAGAAGCCATTAGATATTAGTAGAATAAATTGAATGTGAAGCAGACAAAACCGATTTACTTTTGGATTTTAAATTATTTCTTTTGTTTTAACAATGTCTTTTCCAATGTAGGCATACATTCACACACAAAACCTCAATTTACTTTTCTTTAGCTTTCATATTCATAGCATTAGTGATAATTTTGTATATTTCATTCAGTGTAAATAATATATACAAGTCTTCATTTGCATGGTAGTCTAAAAGAAGTACAATGTGTACATAATAATATATGTTTTTACAATGATCAGGATTCAGAGAGGTATGTCTTAAAATTATACTCTTGTATTATTCTATTTGTTCTGATGTCTGAAAATACTTCTTTTTTATTCCATATCAAATTACACTTATGGCTTATAATTATGGATACTATAGAAATGCACCAAGAGCCGGGCTCAATGGCTCAGTCTGTAATCCTGCACCTTGGGAGGCTGAGGTGAGTGGATTGCTGCGGGTTTGAGACCCACCTGGGCAAATTGGAGAGAACTCATCTTTACAATAAATCAAAAAACTAGCCGGGCTTAGTAGCACACACCTGTAGTTCCAGCTACTTGGAAGGTTGAGGCAGAAAGATACCCGGAGCCCAGCAGGTCAAGGCTGTAGTGGCCGGGAGTGGCCACTGCACTCCAGTCTGGGTGACAGAGTGAGACTCTAACTCAAAAAATAAAATGCACCAAGATATAAATGGTCTGGCCTCATTTTCTCCTTAACATGTAACTAGTAAGACAACTGATTTCTAAAACTCAGTTTGTCATTTATTTCAGAGAAAAAATATATTATCCTGAACATTCACCTAATCTGGAACTTCCAATAATGCTCAATGTGAGCCACAGAAAACTGCTGGTCATGTACTATACAAGTGCCTATCACAGCTCGAATGTACCAACTGACTTCATCCTTCTATACAAATATTAGGAATGAAGTCATAGAATCAAGCGAGTTGAGTTACATCAATATTATTTGCTTTTCAATTATCCTCAAATTCAGTCATTGCAAAAACAAAAGTATACAAGGAATATCCTTATGCTTTCTAAAAAAAAAACAAACAAACCATCTTCCAATGCCATTCAACATCTGATGTTCATTTCAATTTGACTTTTCATTAGTAAGTTTCCATAAATAATGCAATGTAAAGTCATCATGCTGAATACCATAGTGTTTCCTATGGCATATATTTTGAACAAAGGTCAGTCCACATTCTCTAAATTTATAGAGTCTCTCCTATGTGCACAGTCTAATGCTAAATAATGTTTTAGCTGATTAAAGACTTTAGACATTTTTTACATTTGGATATTCAAAGGATCTGTGGTCTAGGTAAAGGTAATGGTACTCTTTACATGTGTAAACTTCTCACCATATGTCTATAGTTTATAGTAGATGATCATATGTTATTCAAGTATTTAATGAGAACTAATGGATTTGCCACATTCTTCTCATGTGTATGGTGTCTCCTCAGTATGGATTCACACAGGTCCAGCAAGTCATATATGAGACCAAAAGAGTCTACCACATTATTGACATTCGTAGAGTTTCTAGCATGGATCTTGACATGGTGACTAAACCCTGAATAAGAGTGAAAGGCTTTGCCACATTCTTCACATTAACAGGGTTTCTCTCTAGTATGGATACTGTGATGTCGAATAAGACCTGAGTGCCAACGAAAGGGTTTGCCACATTCTTCACATTTGTAGGGTTTCTCTCCAGTATGGATGGTCTTATGTCCAGCAAATCCTTGATGAGAGCTAAAGGTTTTGCCACATTCTTTACATTTGTATGGTTTTTCTCCAGTATGGATGATTTTATGTCCAACAAATCCTCCATAAGAGAGAAAGCCTTTCCCACATTCTTCACATTTGTATGGTTTTTCTCCAGTATGGATGATCTTATGTCTAGCAAATTCTCCATGAGAGTGAAAGGCTTTGCCACATTCTGCACATTTGTATGGTTTTTCTCCAGTATGGATGGTCTTGTGTCCAGCAAATCCTTGATGAGAGCGAAAAGCTTTGCCACATTCTTCACATATGTAGGGTTTCTCTCCAGGATGGATCATCATATGTCTAGCAAATCCTCGATGAGAGCGAAAGGCTTTGCCACATTCTTCACATTTGCAAGGTTTTTCTCCAGTATGGATCATCATATGTCGAGCAAGGTCTGAACGAGTATGAAAGGCTTTGCCACATTCTTCACATTTGTAGGGTTTCTTTCCAGTATGGATCATAGTATGCCGAGAAAGGTCTGAATGAGTGTGAAAGGCTTTGCCACATTCTTCACATTTGTAAGGTTTCTCTCCAGTATGGTATCTTTGATGTCGAATAAGACGTGAGTACTGATGAAAGGTTTTCT
The DNA here is from genome assembly GCA_963574415.1 of Tarsius wallacei. Lineage (NCBI taxonomy): Eukaryota > Metazoa > Chordata > Mammalia > Primates > Tarsiidae > Tarsius > Tarsius wallacei. The sequence goes on along the minus strand of CAUYQG010216734.1, from coordinate 4,080 downwards.
CACATACTTGACATTTGTAGGGTTTATGTGCAGTATGGATTCTCTGATGGTGAATAAGATGTGAATACCAAGTAAAGGCTTTATCACATTCTCCACATTTATACAGCTTCTCTCCACTATAAATTTTCTGATGTTTTGGATGTCATGAATAATAGCTAAGGGCTTTGCCACATTTTTCACTTTTAAAGGCTCTCTCTCCTCTATGGATTCTTTCATGTCTATTTAGATAAGATGATTTCCTAAACACTTTTTTACATATATTGTGTACATTTCCTCCACTATTTTTTTGATGTTGACTACATTTTGAGGACTGGTTAAATGTTTTGCCACATTCATGTTTGGAAGCCATTTCAGAAATATAGATATTTTGGTGGATAACAAATTTGGAGTATTGATGAAAGACCTTCCCATTCCTGTTACATTGTGAATGGTTATATGCAATAGAACATCCTATCTGCCCTTCACCCTCATGCACACTTTCTCAAGATTTCTTTTTTTTCTTTGAGTTGGAGTTTCACTCCGTTGCCCAGACTGGAGTGCAGTGGCACGCTTCCGGCCACCACAACCTCAACCTGCTGGGTTCTGGCGATCCTTCAGCCTCAGCCTTCCAAATAGCTGGAACTACAGGCACGTGCTACCACACCTGGCTAATTTTTTGATTTGTTGTAGAGATGAGGTCTTGCCAAGTTGCCCAGGAGGGTCTTGAACCTGCGGGCTCAGGCAATCCACTCACCTCAGTCTCCCAAAGTGCAGGATTATAGGCTGAGTCACCGAGCCTGGCTAGATTTTTTTAAGTGTAAATTATTAATGCCAAACCTTCCATATCTTCCCATTGGTACCTTTGTAAGTGATTCTTCTATCCTCTTCTCTGGCAAAAGGCCCTCAGTGTAATGAGAAGTCACAGCTGAAAATCATGAAAATAAAAATGTATTCTACATACTATACTCAGCTGAATATCCTTTAAAAATCAAACATAATATACCCCGCTAAGGACATAAGTATAATGGCAAGTAGAAATCACAGGTTTCCACTCCTTCATAAATATATATACCTAAGAAAATACTTACCTCATTGCCTGTGTAAGAACTCAAAAAACAGCTAATTTGCCGAATCCCCAGTGAGCACAATGTTAAATAAAATAACATGGAAGAGGTAATTTAGTAATTTTGCCACCATAATCTCTCTTCCTTTACAATACAGCATGATGCAATCAGAAGAAACCTTCTAACTCTTGATTTCTTCCTCAGGGATTAAACAGAAGAGTGAGGCATGGGTCCACACTTCTGCCCTTTGGGGATTTACTCAAAGGCTAGTTTCTGCCCCAACATACAGAGAAGACACATCCTAAGAACAGGTATGAGAGGCTCCTAGAATCTCTAAGTTAGTGATTGGTGTCACACTTATCTAGACAAAGCAACTTCATAAACATTATGACATGTGTATCTTTTTCAAATACCTAAATTGAAACAAAGTATGCCAAAGAAAAGAAAGAATCAGGATAAATGACTCAAGGGTATAGCAACATGAATTTGTGGAGGTGAAAATTGCAAAAAAAGTCTGAGGAATTTTCAAATGAAATGAGGAAATATAGGGAAATCAACAAGTTTGTTGAACTCAACCTAGGATAAACAGAAACATACAGTCAGACAAGCTATTATCAAAGTTTTCAGCTTACTCTAATCTCAGTATTGAGGAGACTGAGGTGGAGTGGTCACCTGAGCCAAGGAGCTCAAGGCTGTAGTGAGCCTTACTTGATCCACCACACTCCTGGCTGGGTGACAGAGACCATGACTGATAAAACAAAACTTTAAAAAGGATTTGGAAAACATCCTTGATACTGATTTTGGTCTTAGTCATAATTTTTTTTAACGACTACAGGAATAAATGTAAATATAAACAATTTGGAGACATCAAACTAAAAATCTTCTGCATAGTAAAGCGAACAGAAACAAGGCTTACAGGACAAGAGAAATCATCTGTAAACCATATACTTGATGAGATGTTAATATTCAAAACATGCAAGAAAATTATACAAACCAAAGGCATAAATAAGAAAATGATAATCACTTGAGTAAAAAATAGCCCAAAAATGAATTGCTATTTATCCAATGAGGACACACAAATTGCCAACAGGTATGTGAAATAGCACACAATTTCACTAATCTCAAATCAACACATGATATATTATCTCACTCCTGTTAGAATGGCTAATATCAACCAGAATAGAGAGCTCTGTTGATAAGAACTGAAGAAAAAGAAATCCTGTATACAGTTGGTGAGTTTACAATTTAATAGAGTCATTATAAAAATCATTATTCACATTCTTTTAAAAATAAAAACAAACTACCACATAACAAAGAAATCCTTTTCCTATTTTGGGAAAGCAAAGGAAATAAAATCAGTACCTCAAAGAAGTAGCTGCACCCCTATGTTCATTGCAGCATGTCAAAATGACCAAGCTTGAAAACAACCTAAATAGCTTTGGATTCTGTGTTAATTAGGAAAATACTGTATATAACATAATAGCATATCATTTGGCTATAAAAAAATTAAAGAATCCTGCAATTTGAATCTTTTAGGTGAAACTGTATGACATTATGCTAAGTTAAATGAGCCAGACATACACACAAAAATATGGTGTGAGACTGTAATTCCAGCACTTTGGAAACATCAAGAGGACTGCCTGAGCTCAGGGGTGTAAGACCATACTGGGGCAACTTGGTGAGACCAGGTATCTACAATAAATCAAAAAATAAGCTGTGTGCAATAGTGAGCACCTGTAGTTCCAGCTACTTGGAAGCCTGAGACAGATGGATTGCCTGAGCCCAGCAGATCATGGCAGCAGTGGTCTTTAGCATGACTCCAACTAGGGGGAAAAAAATACTGCATAATCTCACTCATATGTGGAATTAAAAAATATTGCACTCAGAGAGGAAGAAAGTATAATGGTGGTCACCCGGGCCTGCAGGTGGGAAAAATGGGAGATGTTTTTCAGTGGTTACAAAATTTCAATTATAACTGAGTTTTAGACAACTAACGTATAACATAGTGACATAGTTAAGCATGATGAGGAGGGAGGGGCATACGTCAACAAGTGTACCTGCATAATCAATATTTGTATACCTAACCCTGAATTGTACACCACATCTTTATAATAATAAAGAATAAAAAAAATTATGCACTGTATGCTTAGAACATTTGGTAAAATAATAGACATTATGTGTTCTTTTTACACAACATAGAAATGGCAAATCATCATTTCAGAATATACAGGCATATCAAATTATACACAACATTTGGTTATACATTTCTTATTCATGTATAAAAAATCAAATGTTAAGGACACATACATAAAAAAAGTACATGAGTGTATGTATATATGCATATATGTAGACTAGTCCTAATCTTCATACTAAACAAAAGAAAATTAGGAGTTATTAAGAAACAAGGTAACATTGGGGAGTTTAATATGTTTACCAATGCTCTACACAATATAGTATACTTAAGAATTTGGATATGTAGAAATAAACTACCAATCTCAGCTCATACTAAAAAAGAAAAATTAAGTAAAATAACAGCATTTATTCTATCAAGAGAGATAGTTTGTGTTCTGGTAGAATTATGGAGCACACTGGGAACCTCCCTAGGATAGAGAATCATAAAGTAGAAAGCACAGAATATCTGTCTGGAGTTCTTAAAATTTCCCAGATAATAACATCACTACTCTCAAATATTTCAAACATGACACAAAAAGAAAACTTAAAAAATAGTTTGACATAGATTTTCTAAATAAATAAGTAGACATTTGCACATCTCCAAAAGCATCAGAAAGGTAATTAGATCATGCAGTTAAAAGCCCATTAAGTGAAGCCAGGCTCGGTGGCTCAGCCTGTAATCCCGTGCTTTGGGAGGCTGAGGTGAGTGGATTGCCTCAGCCCGCGGGTTCGAGACCTGCCTGGGCAACTTGGTGAGACCTCATCTCTACAATAAATAAAAAAATCAGCCAGGCATGGTAGCGCAGGCCTGTAGTTCCAGCTACTTGGAAGGCTGAGGTGGAAGGATTGCCAGAGCCCAGCGGGT
>CAUYQG010216733.1:0-21336 GCA_963574415.1 Tarsius wallacei | reverse complement strand
AGTGGATTGCCTGACCCCGCGGGTTCGAGACCCACCTGGGCAACTTGGTGAGACCTCATCTCTACAATAAGTCCAAAATTAGCTGGGCGTGGTAGCGCGCGCCTGTAGTTCCAGCTACTTGGAAGGCTGAGGCGGAAGGATCACCTGAGCCCAGCAGGTCGAGGCTGCGGTGGCCGGGAGCGGCTACTGCACTCCAGTCTGGGCAAGAGTGAGACTCCAACTCAAAAAAAAAAAAAAAAAAAAAAAGATTTTCTTAATATTCATCTAACAAAGTGACTGTGCTTCCTAACAACGAAATATTGCATTTATTCTATTTAACACCTACTATAGTTATTGAATACTTTTATGTGACCAACACTGTGCTAAAAATTGTGGAGGAAAATAATGATAATGAATACCTACTTGCTGCCCTCAAGGAATTTGTAATTATGTCAACATTTATTCAACTAAATATAGTTTATGCAAAGAAAATGCATCAGAAAGAACAAAAGAATGATTATTCCTAGTCTGGGAATAGAGAAAGATTTTATTGAAGCATATTATTTTATGCTTGGGGTGGACAATAAAAGATAAATAAGGATTTAATAGGAACAAAAGGGAACCAAGACATTGAAGACTGGGAAAAGGGGCAGAGAGGGAAGGTAACTGTCTTCAGGCACGTTCAGCTGAAGTAGAGGAGAGAAGAGTGGGTCGTTGGCTGGGAAGGTGATTTGAGGTCTGCACTGTTTTGGGGGGATTTGGTTTGTCTGCTGAAGTGGACACACACGTTTATATTTCCAAACATATTCAGTCAAGGCTACAGAACCTAATGGAAATAAGAGGGCCACAGGCACGAGGGCGGATAGAACATATCTGGCCTCAGTCTTTCACCCTGGCTATTGGTTTTCTGCAGGATAATACCTTACCCTGTCTGAGCAGCAAAGGCCCTGACAGCCTTGGAAACATAGGATAATCTTGCTGCACCATTGCCCCTTACGGTACAGTTCTGTGACATACATTCTGGAAAAATTCTGTGCTCTTCAGTTTAAGAGACTATTCAAGCATATTGAGTTCCTTGTATTTCCTGAACCAATTCACCATCAACTATACTGACAGGCAGAGAGGAATGAAAGGAAGGAAGAGTGGATGTCCTGGTGTCCTTGAATAGCGTTTCTGCCTCCTACTTTTCCTTGACACAGATAGTCCATCCTCTGCAGAACCTGCCATGCAGTTTCTCCACCTGGTCAGGCACGCATCGATGTTTTTTCTTCATTTCACAGGTAGTGGTGCTTGTGTATGATCTATGAGGGGACCCCAAAATACCTGGAATTTATTTACAAAAAATTGTGTACTTATTCTTACATGTTTCAGCTCAGAGCAGTTTTTTAATGCATCACTTCTGATGCCTTTTGGTGCTTTTGTCATTTTTTGTTTCACCTCTTCCACATGGGCAAAACAGTTCCCATTGAGGACTTTTTTCAATGAGGGAAACAAAAAAAAAGCGGGGGGGAGGATGGAGTATGGAGATCATGCTGTTTTTAGTCAAAAACTGCTGAACACTCACTGCTGTGTTGGCAGGCGGACAGGTGCGTTGTCACGGTGGAAGAACCAGTCACCTGTTTGCCACAACTTGGGATGTTTCCTCCGCAAATTGCGATGCAAGCTTCTCAAAGCGTCTAGATAAAAACCAATGGGTTCCTAGAATACTCGCCTGGTGGGGAAAGCCTACGCTACAAGGGTCCTGCCTTCTAAAAAGATAATTCTGGGTTTTTGGGGTCCCCTCCCCATGGATGGTTTGGGGCGGGGCAGTTTGGAAAGGCTTGTTGATTTTTATGTAGAAGAGTGGAGTGATCTGGCCTGTAACTTAGGAAAATAAGTGAAACTCAAGGAGAATAAACCAGCTGACAAACTAATGATCACTAAAATGAGAGATGACTCAGGTCTGAAATCAATGTGGGGAAAGGAGGGAGGTGACCTTTCAGACGTTAATGCTGGAATATGTGAATTGACCAGAACTGAATTAAAAAGCAAGTGGGAGTTGTAAAATACTCGAACATGAAAATAATATGAACAAATGTGGACTAAAGGATGATAAAGACATTGGTCAAGATTGAGAATAAAAGCACATAATAAGATAATATAGAGCATTTTCGGATTGATGGAAAGAAGACAAAATACAGGAGATGGTTGTATAAAGTAAGCAATTCACAACTGAGGTCTGATTCTTGATCTTAAATATGAGTGCATATGCAGGAGTCATGAGCGTTGAAGAGAAAAGGCATAAATATGGAGTATGAAATTTAATAAAATGTAGCATCAAAGAATAGATCTTGGGAACAGCTATAGATAGCTGCTGAAACCAGAGGAATTCTGCTTTGGAATCAAAGCTCAGACTTTAATTGGAAAACAGTCATATATAAAAGACATTTATGACATCTTACTCTTTTGGTCCTGTCACTTGGTCCTTAAGAATTGTAAGCTAGCCGGGCTCGGTGGCTCAGCCTGTAATCCCGCGCCTTGGGAGGCTGAGGTGAGTGGATTGCCTGAGTCCACGGGTTCAAGACCCGCCTGTGCAACTTGGCGAGATCTCATCTCTACAATAAATCAAAAAATCAGCCGGGCATGGTAGCATGCGCCTGTAGTTCCAGCTACTTGGAAGGCTGAGGCAGAAGGATCGCCAGAGCCCAGCAGGTAGAGGCTGCAGTGGCTGGGAGAGGCCACTGCACTACAGTCTGGGTGACAGAGTGAGACTCCAACTCAAAAAAAAAAAAAAAAGAAATGTAAGCTTTATGAGGGCAGGGGGATTTTGTCCCCTTTATTCGTTGGTGTATTGTTGATGTATTTCCTCAGTGATTAAAATGTAGTAGGTATTACACAATGTCTATTAAATGAATGTGTCGCCAGTGAGCACGTCCTGTTGATTCCACCAGCACACCCTCCCTAGCTCTAGAATGCCTTTTCCATCTTCACTTGCTATGACTAATTCCAGGTTCTCATCATCTGCCATGTAGCTTATTCCATTAACCTCTCTCCTGAGTTGCTCTCCCACCTCCAGGTTTTACAAAGTACCTGGAATCCAAAGGCTTCACTATGACTTGGAAGCTCTCCGTGGCCTGCTTCAGGCCTCCCTGCCATTTAATATCCTTCCACTGAATACAGTTCCTCATAATCCTGCAGACACTCGCTACAGTTTCAAGCCTTCTTAGCTCTATTTAATCTAGATCCACTGACAGGAAATCCTATTTTCCTTCTTCACCGGGTTCATTTCCCATCTCTCAAAAATTAAGTTCATGAGTCACATCCTAAAGAACGTTTCCCATTCCCCTGGACTCCCACAGAAATCAGTGTCCAGCACTGCCACTCTTCTCACCAGGTGATGTGACTCCTCAGAGGCAGGGACCCAGCCTTACCCATGTCTGCAGAACTCCAGTACAATCATTGCCAGATTCATCTTTTCGACATACAGTTTCCATCATGCCACTAAGGTGCTCTAAAATTAGCTCTCCATGATACAGAGAAAAAAAAAAAATAGTCAAACTTCTTAGTCTTGAAATTAAGCCCTTCACGTGGGCTTTACACAAATCTTCAACCTAATTTCCTTTTACTCCCTGTTACAAAAAAGAATTTAACTCTTTCCTATTCTTTAGAAAATTTTTCAAAGTTGGTAGCCTTTACCTAAAATGCAACATATATGTGGGTGTGTGTGTGTGTGTGTGTGTGTATATCTTCCATTTTAAATATGTTAAAAGACCCAGTTTAATGCCTGCACCTCCATTAATTTTTCCCTAATTCTTTTCAGCTGGAAGTAATTGTGCTTTCATCTGAACTCCCTCAGCACTACATAATGGGTTATCTGTATCTCTCTCATGGTCTGCCTCTATCCCAATTTGTATTATAATGGTATTTCATATGCATTTAATCTTCTCTACTGTACCCGGAGTTCCTTGAGGGCATGATCCAGCCATGGCCCATATTTGTCTCCTTCATAGTGCCTAGTTGGGCCTTATCCAAACAGGCACATTTCATGCATTTTAAGTGGAAGAGAGGTAAGAAGAAGAAGGACTGAGCAGGGGATCTCAGTACAAGAGGTTTCAACATAATTAAGTCCGAATAATAAAACTGGTGCTGTGGCACTTGGGGAGACATGGTATTTTCAAGAGACAATTTAGAGTGAAATTTGGAGACTGAATTTGGGCTGTAAGTTTTAGAATGCATACCATGTGACAAGCATTGTCCTAATTGTGTTATATATATCATTTAATGCAATCTTCATCAAGAAAAAAAAAAAGACAAACCATAGCTATAAGGCAGTGTATCAGGGTTAGCCAGAGAAACAGATCCAAAAATAGAGAAAGAGAGATATTTAGGAGGAGATTTACTATGAGAATTTGCTCACATAATCATGGAGGCCAAGAAGTCCCACAGTCTACATTCTGCAAGCTAGAGAACCAGGAGAAACAGTGTTGTCACTTGTAGAGTCAAGTTCTCTGGAAAAGCAGCTTTGTACAGTTGTTCTGGCCCTTTTGGCAAAAAAAAACTTCATATGAGTTCATGTTTTTGGCTTATTTCAATGATTTGTTTTCAGCTTGTTTTTGGTTAATGAGTTTGAGACACATGATTGTGCAAGTGACCACAGTTGCCGTAATATTCTTCTTAAGCACATTTAAATAAAATCATTTATCTGTTCTCTCATCTTTAAATTTCTCTAGAAGATTACCTTCTTTACTCATTTAATGAATGTTCCCTCAACTATCTCTGTCTTTCTTGCACTTATTGTACAGGAACCTTTCCATTCTGGGGCTAGTTCTACTAAGTAAACTGAGGAAGAGTTCATAAGATTAGATGAAGCCTTGGTTAGTATCTTAGTACTCATTACCAAGGAGATGTGTAGTTTCTCTAAGTACTGACTGCTAGCCAGTGTCTTTTCCAGGTCAATAATCCACAAGATATGGTCTGGCACATTCAGAATGTTTAGAGGAAGTCTGTTAATGAGAAGATTTTGTTCTGGTTTATCTTTCTCTACTTAGCTTATTGTACAAGGTGCAGTGAGATATATGAGTATATGTTTATGTGGCTGGGATTGGAAGATAGCAAAGTTTTGAGACTGGATAATTTCCTGTATAAAAGTCTTTTGTATCCTAGTTCATCATGCTTACTTATGTTGAAAGGAGACAGTTTCTGAATGACAACATTTGAAGAGTTACTAGAATATGTCTGGGGGTGGGTTTTACTATTAAGTCAATTGTTTTTATAGGGCAGTTCTCTATGATTCACTTCTAGCCTAGGGAGTTATCTAAAAGCTTTTTTTCGTTCTAAAAATTCAAAACTGTTAGATCAGAGAGAAAGGAAGGAAGGAAATATGTCATCACAAATTTCTCCATAATGGGTCATCAAACTGGTCTGAAAGATCCAAATAAAATTGACGTTGACATTAGCCCATCTTGTAATCTGTAGATTGATTCATCTGAAGGTTTTGGAACCCATCAGCCACAGTGGAATCTGCAGACAAGAAGGCAGAGTGTGTCAAGGGAAGAGATCCCAAAACAACTCACAGCTTTACTACTCATAGCCTAGTATTGAAGAAATCTCGGACACAAATTTGGGGCTTAGTGGCTTTATAGAGTGATGGAGTCTATTGGTTTCTTCAGAAAGCCTCCTTCACCCTCAGATTTATGCTCAGGCCTCTATATCCCAAGATATTTTTTAAAAATATAGCAGCTTTTATGCATATCTAGCACAGACTTTTTACTTCTTCTAATTGCAAAAAGCTTTGCAATTTGCAGTCGGTGTATGTGCCATTTCTTGGGATGCTCTTCACCACCTCATCAAACTTGGCACTGTCTGGATGTTGGTTTTGATTGCCAACCTACAAAAGAGAAGGGAAATCACAAAAGAGAAAATTAACAAGTGAGCACAGTTCCAAAATTTGTTCTACAAATGTGTTTTAAATCAAATGAATCATCCTTTGGCACGAGCTGTTCACTTCATAGTCATTCATTTGAACGGCTTAGTTTCTGTCTCCTGAAGACTGTGGTTAGCATTATTCTTGATGAATGAGACGATTACCTTAAATCATAAATAAAGCAAATAGTATAACAGCGTTGGCCTCTCAAAAGAAGGTATGTTATCTCACTTTGCACTGGTAGTACATTTCAAAGGAAAGTATTCAGAAAATCAGTTTAAACCACACAAAAAAACCCAGAGATATGTCTGCATAGAACTGCTGCATGAAAAATGTAACTTGATCAGACAAATACATCTTGATTAAGAAAATATGTTGTGCCTTCAAATATTTTATCAGTTTGTGTTTCTAGTCCTTTCAATCCATAAAAGAGGTTTTAATTCTTATTCTTTTTACTTTCTAATTTGAATTAGAAGTCTCTGGCACAAAATAAGATTCATGCTGCAGAATTTCCTATGTATTCCTGAAATCAATATTTTAAAATAAATTTTGAGTATTTGCAAGATAAAGTCATACAAAGGTAAATATTATGTTAGTATTCATCTATGAGATATTTTGGGCGTATTTATTGTGTTTATTTGCCATCTAAAGTATCACTACTTTTAAAGAAATTTTACCACTGGTTTATAATTCCTGCCAGGTATTTTTTAAACTAAGTCCTTCAGCAAGATAACAACTTACTAAAAGTAGAGTTTTTCCCTCATTTGTGTAGACTATTCATAGATAAACTTGCACATATTTCTGCATCATTTTCTCCTATCTGCCTTACATATCTTTTGGTGTAATAATTGTGAAATGACAGTGTTATTTCAGGACATTCTTATAGCAGCAAATAGGGACTGAGGAAGTAAGAAGCAGAAAAGATGTTCGTGTAAGCTCCCTGGTCTCGATTGCTATGTGACAGGTGTCTCTTTTGGTGAAGTCTGCTAGACAGTGGGAAACCAAGGCATAATCACCTGCTGTGAATGAGTCTCTCCCGGAGGGAACTTACTTCTCTGCCTCTTTCTCTGATTCCTACTAGACTCTAATTTTCACTCACTGTGTGAATTGACAGGAAAGATTTATTTGGAGATGTATTTTTACCTCACTCTCAATCCTAGTTCATTCTTCTATTTGTGGGTTTCTGCAACGCATTATATTAACAGAGGACTAGATTGCATTTTGTAAGGCTTTGAGAGGTACGGGATGAAGGAGCCGACATTACATGGTTTTTATTAATCCTCAATACCAGAATTGAACTCCAATAGTCAAATAGAGTCCATTTGGTCCATTTATTATAATACAGGTATATTATATATAGTAGTATATATAATAAATATCAGGGCTCATTTATTAAGACAACAAAAGGATTTGTTAAAAGTGGGTTTCTGAACTAAAAGCTAAAATATGTGCAATTTTACACCCTCCTTACACACTTACTTAGAAATACAGTCAAATGTAAGACATTTTCCTGTTACTTGGGAATTGGCAGCCAGGATAACAAAAGAGAACGAAAATACTCTAAGTATACCATATTGAAAAGGAACGGCAAACAGTTGGAGCCAGATACACCTTGGGGCTTTTATAAGAGGCTGCAAATGGGTCCCTGCAGTGTAGATCTCTGCAGAATCCTCTGAAAAAGTCATGAGTACCTCCAGAGAGCTAGCACACAATTTTAAAAGTCAGTGAAGAAAGCAGTGGGACTCACCAAATACAGCGCAATTGTGTGCACAGCTAATTATCAACGTTTCTGTTTTCCACAGTTTCTCCACAGTGCCCCATCATCGGAAGGGGGAGAGGAGAAATAAATTAGCTGACTTTTTCTCTCCCACCCCAGAAATGGCTGTTTCATCCTGGTATGCACTGGGCATTAATAACTGAAAGTGAACAGACAGCTATGAGATATTACATCAGTGTCATCAAGAGTAGGAAAGTGATGTTCAACAGACTAGAGGGCATCTGTTCTCTGTATTCTACTTTTTTGAAAAAATTCCATCTGTCTGACCTGCAATGGGATGTCTGCTTCTTGTTTGAGGGCCACTTGTCATGATACATCTTGGTCTTTGCTTGGGAATCCCCAGGAATGGCCAAATACCGAGGCACCCTTCTTCTCTAACCTGGGAATGCAGCGTTGCAAGCACAGAAGAATGTTGGTTTTGATTGCCAACCTACAAAGGATGCAAAGTCTAAACTTTCTGTGTCACCTCTCTTAGAGTAGACAGAAAAACAGAGGTCTTATTGAGTAAAAGAGATGACACTAAACTTTTGTGTAACACCACAAGTGGTCTCCCATCCCACTTTAGCAACTATAGTCCTGTTAATCAAATAACTTCCAATATTATCTATACTACAACTTCCAGCCCAAGTCACAAGTCAAGAGTCAGCTTGAGGTATTGATGATTCTGGGGTAGGGACACATGTGTGTGCGAGTTAGTTCTATGCATACATGTGCTTGTATGTTACTTGTATGTTGTGTGTCCATGTTTGGTTTCTCTGAGTTTGCCCCACTGGAAGCCGAAACTTCCCAATGACGCAGAGTGGACCCTTAACTAGAGTAGGCCTACACTGAGTAAGTGTCTTAAAAATCTAAATGGAGCTTCAGGCAGTCTCAGCTCTCATCAATGTGGCAGAGGATTTTCAGAGATGCAAGGTGTCTTCTTGTGTATTCTCCCAGAAGTAGACACTGAGATGAGAATTTAAGTACAGGTTGTTTATTTGGGAGATAATCCCTGGAAACTCAGGCAGAAGAATATGGAAATGAAACAAAGAATGGAAGGCAACCATTGAAGGGTGAGTACCCGTCAAATTTTGTTGTGGGAAACTGGGGTTTGATCTTGGTGCTAAGCAGTGGAAGACTGTGTGGCTGAGTTATCTCATAAAGAGAAGAAGAAACTAGGAAATTTATACATGAACTCTCCATTAGTCATTGACTGAGGACTGTCCTAAGGATGGGAGGTACTTGAAGCAGTACACCTTCTCAGGACTTCCAGCCTGAAGTGCATGGACAGAGGTGACTCTGATGACAAAACAAAAGCTCGATCAAATAGATGGAGTCCCTGACACCTTGAAATTAGAAAGTTGCCCTTGCAGTGTATTCCAAAAGAATATTGTAGGAACTCAAACAAAATAGGCCTATTAGGTATCTGAAAGGGCTGGAATACTTCAAATCCTTATGAAGTTAACTGAGATGATGATAGGTTCCATATGCATTTGGGGAAACATAAGTATCAGGTGGTAATTTGTAAAGAAATCCAACTCTAATGATGAGAATGTCTTAGATCTCCTTGAAGACAGGCTTCACATCTGCCGTTTATATTACTTAAACCATTGCACCTTACCTGGTGCCTGGCATGTAACAGACACATAGACTCTTCTGGAATGAAATCACGTTATGATATTTATGTAAATGACTTTTACTAAATTGATAAGCAAAAGGAAGCAAAAAGGAACATTTAAAGGGATATTCATTATATTAATTATTCAGAAAGAACCCCAGGAGCATAATAATAAAAATAATTAGGATTATTACTTTCTTGAAAGAAATGAAAATTCTGCTGTCTAAAGTGTCCTTTCAGAGAACCTCCTTAATTTTCTTTCAGTCTTATTTCAGTAAGATAGTAGAAAAGAAGAACACTGGATTAAGTAAAATAATACATGAATCTCATGTATGAAATGATCAGTAATTGAGCTTTATGTAGGATGTGTATATAAGCATACACATCTAAATGTGTGTATATGTATACATATACATACTATAAATATTGTATATGCATATAAATGTGTGCTCCAAGTTGTATTTTTAAAATTAGTACAATAAAATTTGATATTTCATCAGTTTTCTTCCTTTGAATATCAACTGTAAGTATATGATTTTCTAACTGGTGTAAATTTTCTGAAGATTCATATGGTTTAAATAATTTGTGTTCATATCTCTTAAAAATTAGAACTTTAAAATGTGTACCCATCAATGTTTTTGCAATTTTATTTTTATATTCAAATATATAAACATAGAATCTCAGGCATTCAGATGGGCTTATTTACTTAACTTATGAGTACTCCATCTTTAAGTCAATTTGGTATCTTTTTGCTACCTAACAAAACACATGTATGTACACACACAAACACAGATTCTATGTCTTTTACCTTGGAATTCTAGCCATGAGGTAGTATCACAAACTCATCATTTTATAAAAGATAGCTGGTTCCAAATTATTTCTGGCAAAATTGGGATCTGTTCACATAACTAAACTTTGTTTACCCAGTTAGGTCATCGAATAAAGGTTGTGGATCAAAATGTGGGTAAAAAATTAAAAAAGAAAAAACTCAGTAAATGAACAAAGAATCTTCTCTATACTGCATGTTATCTACTTGGATTTAGATTTAAAATATGTTGGCTTAAGATTTCAAAGTCAAAAGAAAGGTTGACGCTAAGTGTTCTGATGCCACATTTGCAGGAACCACTCTCAGGATCCTTCGCCCTCAATGCCATTTGTCGTTTCTTTAAGTGAACATTGGTCTCGGCTATTTGTAGCCCATAAGGGCCTTTTAATTTGTCTTCAAAAAGTGACTTTGAACATATGTTATTTTGTTACATTATAGATGTTAACTGAATACATTCTTTGGTTGCATGTTTTCTTTCTACAATCACTTGATTGTTTCCTGTAAAACCCTGCTGACTTTTTATGGAATGTGTTGGAAAATTTTTCTCACAATTTTACTTCTGTGTCTTTAGTTCTTGGAGTTGGTTCCCTCGTTATAAGCTTAACTGTCAGGGATTTTGTCACAAGAACATGATCTTTTTTTACTCAAAACTTTTTGTTTGCTTGGGTTGATTTTTTTTTTCTTATCTGATTTCATGTGCCATCATTTTACTAGGATCTAGTAGTGAATTATCTAAAGTACTTCCCAACCTGTCTGTATACATTATCTTTTAATGTCTGAAGAAAACACAAACACTATATTATGTGTAATTGCCTATGCTTTGGATACTTTATATTGAACACAAATGTTAGTGGAAGATCCATTCTACATGTACGTATTTGCAAACTTTATATGTTATTTAGAACCCAGTGATTTTACTGAACTCAGGATCTCCTTTCAGAGATTAAGCCAACCCACGAGAGTCAAAAATCAATTTGACAGTCAGTTATTCCTAAGGTTACCAAAGAGCAAAAGCACCAAATTTGGCCATTCAGGAAAGCAAGATATACACACAGATTCATAAATGCATACATGAAAATCAACCGTGAGCCCCTCTAGAATGTAAAGGGTAAGGAAACCCAGTCATATTTGGAGAACAGACTGCCAGACTTCTCAAACTTCAAGTTTGCATTGCCTCTAGCATTTCTTCCTTACTTTTTTCTAGCTAGGTGCATTTGAAGGAAATTTAACTTGAAAAGCATGTTTCTAAAGCTAAACCACAGACTGTGCAATGTGAATAATAATGATTCTCAGCTTATTGTTTTTCAATTCCAGAAGAAATCTGACAGACCAGGCAGTAACACTTTCTAATGCCTATATAATTGTTTCATGCAGATTTTTTTCAAGAAATGTTTCTGAAATTTAGAAAAAAATTAGAACACAATAGAAAAATGTTCAGAATCATTCAGTCACATAATTAATGTAATTACCTCTCAGTTCTGGTAAACCATGTATACTGCATTTTTCTTCAGGTTATTCTTCTTTGTAAATAAATTTATTTAGATATCCTGGGGGTGCCAAAAAAAGTATGCACATTTTAAAAGATGTTATCTATGTATTATTTTTTGAAGTTGAATTGAATAGCAATGTATAATTGAAAACATAACTTGTATTCATCTTTTGTTATCAGTATATATTAAGTATTACAAGTTTAATACAGTTTTTGCCTTTCTTAAAATGTGTAAACATTTTTTGGCACCCTCTGCATTTATTGCTTATGAAATTCTTCCGACACAAATGTACAATTTAATAATCTTGAGTTGTCTTATTGACTAGTGCTACCATCTTGATCATTCAATTTTAGAATATTTTCTTCCCCCATTGAGTAGTAATGATAAACCCATCATTGCATTTTTAACTCAGTTCTTAATATAAATTCAAATTTAAGAGTTTTTATACAGAATTTAGTTTTTTTTATAAGTAAAACTCAACAGAAAAAGACTTAAGTTTACTTCACAGGCTTGAGAATAAATGTTTAGAATCTTTCCACACAGTAGGTGAAATGTAGTGTCTCCCTGTAAAAGCTGAAGTCCTCACAGCAGTGTTTGAGAAGGCTTGCTTTGTGTAGGCTAATGACAATTTTCTCTCAGCTATTGGAGTGAAGAATTAGAAATGCAGGAACTTAAAATGCACACATTGAAATGAAAGCCAAAGCCTTAAAATAAATATGACTATATTTGTATCTGCATGATTTTTTCTTTTAGCTTTACTTATGCCATCCCAAAATGGAACCACTTAAGGCTATTTTTTTGTAATATGCTAAAATTTTTATGGCATGTGTGAAAATTAATCAGCTTCAGTTCTCAAAATTCTGAGGTCAATTATGTGAAATATTCATAATGGTGAAAATATGGGTTGATGCACTTCACTTATCTGACTTGACTTGAGAACTAGAATTGCTCCAAAATTACAGCTAAGATAAAAAGATATTTGACAAAAAATTCTTCAGATAAATTAATACTGTACCTGGAGCTAAAGAGGTCAAGCCACAGGCATCATGGAAATTAAGCAGCAGGTAGTCTGCCTCTGCAATTTCCCCTTTTGCTTTCTTCTTGGGTTTTTAAGAATTTCTGTGAGAAACAAAGTTATTTATTGCAATTAAATGTTTGCATTTCTTATTCGAGTAATATGGGTTGGAGAAGGAGGGATCTTGTTTGGGACAAAAAGAGGTTGGGAAGTATTCGTGAGTGCAAGCATAGACAATGCAAATTTTACAGTCAAAATAGAAATTTTGCAGGCATGATTGCTTTTGGAAACTCTCTAAGTCTCTGCTGGTGTTCATTTTGTTTGTATAAATATGCAAACATGCCCAAATTATCATATTCCCCACCTGCATCCTTCAGACAGCTAAACTAGAAAAAAATAATAAAGTCTTTTTTTTAAGTACTTAATTTGTTAAATTTTAATTAAATTTGATAATGGGTTTGGTATGCGTACTTGGAAGAAATGCAGAGTGAATATTAGAATTCATGTTATAATTGCATTTGTATGGATTTAGCTTTTCATTTTATTTAACTTTTCATTTTATTTAAATTTTTAGGTAATTTCTTTTAAATTAACAAATAACGCCTGTGTGCTCTTTAAGAGCATGCCTATATTATAAATAAGTTTCTGGCATCATGGTAACATAGAATTAGGGCTTCTCAGAAATGTGATTTCATGGTAATCAAAATATTTTACATTTTATATAGTGGCCAATCAAAACTATTCTATTTTCTGAAATACTCTTGTCTCATTTTTTTAAGCCAATGAGTGTTTCTATATGTGAGTAAATTGGATAGCTCTGAGCTAATTTCCAAAATCTGATTTCCAAATGTTTAAACAGACTTCATGGATTTCCTGGTATGAGAGTTTTGAGTCTTTACCTCCCTAAAGGAAGGGATCAACCTGCATGTTTTTTCAAGAAGAAATCCCTCTTCACTGCAGTTATTCTCTGTTGCACTTGGGGTAAAGTTGCTAGGCATATACAAGCCTTATGGACCAGGCATATATAAACTATTTGTTAAGCAAAATATCCCAACAGTTTCTTCTTCTCCCAAGCACAAGATGAAAAATATGTAGCTGCAATGCATGCTTCCATGGTGTTCACCATTTTTAAACAATTGAAGAGAGACAATGCCCTATAAAAAGTCATAATTCATGTAACTACAAAGAGTTAAGCAATGGTCGCTCACTCAGACATGTGATACTTGCAAGGAAACTGTCATTCCTGTAGGAGTAAACCAATTTATTTCTCACTCACCCAAGAAGGTATTTAAGTGTGAATGAAATTATTATAGAGCCACAGTTGAATCCATACAAATGCATATGTGTATATGTCAATGTATTTGTGTGTATTTCATACTTTGGTATCTCAAAGTTAGTCATTTATTATTTGTAACATGAACTCCAAATTATCCTACCACAACTGAGTTTTTATATGATGACTTGAAGAACTCTAGTTTGTTATAACCATGGCCTCATTTTCTCCTTATTTTCTTTTCTCATTTATGTAAACAAAAGAATCCAGCCACGGCTAAACAAAATTGCTTATATGGGGCCTCAACAATACCAACCAGGAGTAGGTAGGTCTAGATAGGGTGTTAGCTTATGATTGAATGCAACCATCTAATTGACAATGAAAGCTGATTACAGTCATAGGGACTATTCAACAGAGGTATGGAAACTCCACAGATAGTAAACTTGTAAGTGTAGAAGTACTTATTCTTTAACTAGCATAATAGGTTGAAATGATGTCTTACCAAAGTTTGTACAGGCTGGCTTCAAACGTAGGTATAATTACATCAAAGACAGTTCATCATGGGGCCTCTATGGTCTGAATGTATTCTCTTTAAATGTATACATTGAAACCTAATCACCAATGTGATAGTATTAGTAGGTAGGTCCTTTTGGAAGGTGATTAGACCATGAGATTACAGCCCTCATGAATGAGGTTAACCACCTTATTTTGTAAAGGGTCTCCAGAGAGCTGCCTTGTTTTCCTATCATATGAAGACACAGCTAGAACAATCTCTGAGTCAGGAAATAAGCCTTCACCAGACATGAAATCTGACCGCACCTTGATTTTGGACTTTCCATCCTCCAGAACTGTAAGAAATAAATATCTGTTGTTTATGGCATTTTGCTATTGCAGCCCAAACAGACTAAGACAAGGTCTCTAAGTATGAAGAACGAGAGAAAAAAATTACAGCAAGATTACATGCTAGATATTTCCTTAGATAGCTCATTACTTCTCTTTCAATAAGAGGTCTTTGGCTTGCTGGAAAATTATAGATGATATTTCACTACTGCCTTCGCCTTAAATGTAGGTTTTATCATTATCCTGGTATGGTGAGACCAACAGATCAGGATGTGACGGCCATTGAAAAAATAGTGTGGTACTCACAGTTCCTAAGAAAAGGGGGCATCTCATGCCACACAAGGCCACTATGAGAAGAACCAGGACCAACAGGAGGCAAAAGGACTGAGGGACAAGCATGGACAGGAGCCTTTATTATGGCTTGCCTGGGAAAGGCAAGGCAGGGTAAACCGACTTTGGTTTAGCTAGTTGAAATAATTTCAGTGGATTCTGAAGTAGAGAGATTGTCTCTAGTTGTCTGGTACTGGGCCCTAACATGACTCAAACAAAACAATATTGCTTGCTGGAGTGTGAGAGCCAGAAAGAGGTATTTCTTTCAGAGGGAAGACTCTGGACTGATTAGTTGCTGATGAAAGGCACACTCCTGGACTAGTCATTTTTCTCCCTAAGAATTGATTATTTAAAAATGGAGAGGATGGAAGGGGACCAAGGCTTAAAAAATGACCAGTTGGGTAAAATGTTCACTATTTGCGTAATGGGAACACAAAAGCCCAGTTCCCACCAGGATGCAATATATCCATGTAGCAAACCTGCATTTGTACCCCCTGAATATGAAAGAAACAAAAATTTACTAGCTCGAGAAGAAGCAGTTTCTTCCCAGACCTCAGATGCCAGAGCATCAAGAATACAGAAACTTTTTTTAAAAAATGCAGGTTAATACATTGATATATTGAAATCTAATTATACAAACTGCATTCTTTTACTTCTTTTTATTTTTTTAATTTTTTTTGAGTTGGAGTCTCACTCTGTCGCCCAGACTGGAGTGCAGTGGCTGCTCCCGGCCACCACAGCCTCCACCTGCTGAGCTCCAGCGATCCTTCTGCCTCAACCTTCCAAGTAGCCAGAACTACAGGCGTGCCACCACGCCCAACTACTTTTTGATTTATTGTAGAGACGAGGTCTTGCCAAGTTTCCTGGGCTGGTCTCGAACCCACAGGCTCAGGCAATCCACTCACCTCGGCCTCCCAAATTGCTGGGTTTACAGGCTGAGCCACAGAGCCCGGCCTTTTTACTTCTTTTTAAGTTGAGGTGATGTTTACATGCAATGAATTATTCTGATCATAGTATAAAAGCCAATGGCCTTGTAAAGGCATGAACATAAATCAACTCACACCAATCAAGATATAGATTATTCTTATCACTGCGGAATATTTTCTGGTGTTCTCCTCCAGTCTACAGTCGTAGTTTGCCAATAAAAGTTTAATTAAGATCCGTATGTATTTGGTTTGGTTTCTAAATATAATGTAACATAATCTTATGTAAGGGTTCTTTTTGACTCTTTTCTATCCTACTTCTTGGGCACATGAGCCAAACCACTCAAGCGGGTAGCCTTTCAGAATAATTTTTATACCATTATATGTTAAAGTGGAGAGTGGCGAAATGTCAGTGCTTTCCTATAGTAAAAGTATATTTAAGCTACATCTCTCAACTCTTGCAGTTAATTGAAAGGCAGCAAGCCCTTTGTTCAGCCGCACAGAGAATTCCACCAGCATCCATTGAGCTTGAGGTCCCATCCACCCTATGCTGGAATGTGGCAGTTCTAGACCTAAATGTCCCTCCCTCAGAACAGACTAATTACCTCAGCAGCAGCACTTCAAGGCAAAGAAACAAACAAAAAACTCAAGTGTGGTTAGCCTAGTACTGATCTGAAGTTTGTTCTGCATTTATCTGGGCTTGATTTTACAGGACCACCCTTTTTCCACCATCATATTTCCATCCGTTACTTTCAATAACGTCTGTGTCTCCTCCTCATCTTTGGAACCAACTATACTGAAATGAACTTGTCTGTGCTAAAAAAAAAAAAAAAAAAGTTGTATAAGATGCTATCTAATTTTATCCAAGACTTTATATTTAGTCATTTAAGTTTTGATGATCAACTTTGAGTTTGAAGTCCATATTGTCTTTATTTTGTGGAAACCACTGAATTAAGACAACAAGCAGGGAATATTATCTAAAGCAATCATGCAATGATTAGGGACTTGGGTGATTAAAATTCTAATACAGTAAATTTTCTATATATATTGTAATTGGGAAAGCTTACCCAAGGATAACTTTGATAAAGTTGGGATTTAGACATATTCCTACTCCCAAAGCTAAGCTGTATTTTCTGGAAATTTTAATATATTTAGAAACTTACTGAATTCAGGAATTTCTCAAACTTTTTCTGGCTCACTGGGAAGAAAGATTCTGTCTTCTCCTCATGGATTATATTGTCTCTGCAATGTATTTTACTAAGTTTAGGCATAGGCAAATATTTACAAGTGTGAGGGATATATTTTGAGGCATAAAATGAAGCCTATTGCATTAAAAAGATCACACATAGCTAAATGCCTGTCTGTCTAGGAATTTTTAGAGTATTTCATGTTTCAGGTTTATTGATGAAGAAAAGGAAAAAGACATAGATGTAGTTGAACTTCAGTTGTCTCCTGTTAAGAGTAAAAGACAGCCAGATCTTCCAGCAGCATCTTATTATCTGGTATAGAGGAAAAACATAAGACTGAAAAATACACACAAATACACACACACACACACACACAAATATGCAGATGAATAACCAACTGTCATTCTCATCGTCTTGTATGACAACGTATGATGTCCTAGGATAGGGATCATGACACTCTCCAGCTGCAGATGTGTTGAGAACACTCACACCCTCTAAAGGACCTAAAGAAAGAAGAGTTTTGTAGAACAGCCCAGCAAATCAAAGGAAAAAAAATTTTTTTTTCTAAAATGTATTGAATATATATATATTCCCTCTCTAAGAATTATTTTATAATTGATTTGCTAATATACTGCATTTTTCAAAAGCTAGTAGTTATGGAAAAAACCCTCTATTTGCTCTATTTGTATTATTTCCTGTCTCCATAATTTCTTAGAGATTAATCAACTTCAAGTGAACAATAAGAGTTTTAACCATAGCCGTTTATCAATATTAACTTCTTTCAAATTGAAGCATTACATTTAGAAACCAAGGATTACCACCTAGATTTCAGAGCCATATCACATATAGAAAGATTATTCTCATTCTGTGAAGATATTAACGAATATTAAAAGGAGAATTTGATTTTTTAAAAAAAGAAATGTAGAGATTAGTTAAGAAAATGAAAAACAGAATTTTATTTGGATGAATTCATGTAATAGACATGTATAAGATGAACCCTTCCACTATTACTACTTTTTTCCTTTTTATTTCTCTGTGCTGAGATGAAGATGAGATTATATATTGTCACTACTCTCCAGTCTTTAAAACTACTTTGGGCCTTTAAAATTCAATGACTGAAATTTTGGAGTTTTCTAGAAATTTAGCACAGAGAGGCCTAAATCTTATATATACTCTTTTAACAAAGAAGGAGGAAATTTTCCATGAATTATAACTTAGAATGCTTTTCTCCCAGCACCATTGATTTAGTTGAGAAAATTACTTTTTTCTTTAAGCTCGAACTGGAATAACATAATTTTATAGGCGCTAATACTTAGAAGTATGAAACATGTGTTTTCAGACATAAGATGACGAAGATTGCATTAAAAGTGCACACAGCTAAATGCCTATCTAAGAATGTTGAGAATATTTCATGTTTCAGGTCTCTCTTCTAAGCATATTTTAATTATCATTATGATTTGAATTTTGTTTTTTTAACATCAAAGGCTCAATAAATGTATCTTTCAGAGGAACCAACTATGACCTATATTGTGCATTTTATTGCAAAGCCAACCAAACCGCAGGACTAGACTTCCCCAATGTTGGCACTGTGCTAGGCACCCAAGACTGAGGGACTCCTGAGAAGACATACTGGTGAGCTGGTGAGCGAATGCTGTAATTATAGCACAATGTATTGGGCTACGAAATAGAAGAATGAGCAACTATACCAGGAGAGCTCAGAGGAAGGAGCTGATTAACTACTGCCTGAGGGACACAGGAGAAGCTTTATGGGGGAATTATATTAGCAAAAGATTTTGAAGGATAATGAGCAGGAGTAGTTTTCCAGGTGGAAAAGGGAGCGATCCAGTGTTCCAGACAGGGAGGACGGCACGCACAAGTGTTGAACAAAGCCACTGACTTTAGAATTTTAACTTTGCTTGGAGGACAATAAATGACAAAGTCTGTGTGTATGTTGCAGTTTTGTGAGGAGTCTCAGACAATAATAAAATGAATTTCAAAATGTATATTTTTACCGTCATCCAGAATTTCTCCAATTTTGTGTGTGTGTGTGTATGATCCTAAGGGTTTTCTGCTATCAACTTCTCAAAAATATAGATTCACGCTCACTTTCCAGAGAATGGGCCACCTGAGATGCAGTCCCCACCACTACACAGTATGTCCATGTAATAAGCATTCATGAGGACCCTTGAATATAAAATAAAAATGAAAAAAATAAACACAAGAAATTTTTAAAGAATAGATAGAACATCTAAAAACAAATAAAACATAACAAAACTATAGATTCTGAGACCTTTCCATGGGAGCTTATTATGTGCTTAACAAATTGAGGAACCCCGGATTTGAAAATACGAGTTTTGGACAGAGAGGAGGAGAATCAATGCTTCATTTGTTTTATAAAATAATCATTTGTCAACAGGTGGAGAAAAGTGAAGTTCTGAAAAGATTGAAATGAAAGGCACAGAATCTAAGACAGGTAGAAAACAACAAGGGTTTGAGATAAGGCGGGGCTGGAAAACTGGAACTGAGTAGATGGAAAGTTCATCAGCTTTCAGAAGGCTGAGCTAATGAGCAAGCCAGGTTACTGGTGATGGTCAAAATACGAAGGAATAGTAGTCTAGGATTTCCAAGTAGGCACACTGCAAAAATGATGAGGCCCTCTGGCCAAGACAGAAAAATCCAGAGGACACTAAGTTTGGGGAGAAATTGAGGTAGAGGATCTTAAGCTATGAATGATTATGCTAAATCAGACCTCAGTGTTTCTGGATTTAATAGAAGTATTCACTTCTTAAAAGAAGAAAAACAAAGGAAAAAAAAACAGAAGGGAAATGTTCTTAAGTGGGCATTGTAATGCTTGGTAAAGAAAAATAAGAAACTAATGCTTTTAAAGGCATGTCTGACTCAGAAGAAAAATCTTCCAACCATTTATTGTGTGATATTTTCCCATGGAGATAATTTTTAAAAGCTTTGGCTCACTTAGGAAAGAAATACTGAGCCTTTTTCTTTATTACTTTAACTTGTCCAATCTCTAAACCACAGAGATACCTCAGAGATTCATTAGAAATTCCCAAACCCAGAAAGAGGAAGGTCCCAATAAAAACAAACGAACCAAACAGATCCTTTAGGAGTTGAATCTTGAAGTTTTCACTTCCTGATTTTAAGGAAAGCTCATATTTTAGTTGCAGAATAATGGTAAACGTAGCTTAGAAAACACTGTAGTTAAATTAATGAATCCTTTCCATGTCTGTTAGTAGAGTGTCAAGTGTGATTCTAATGCAAATTGCGAATGATGCAAGTTCCATCCCTAACTTGATCCCTTTACGGGGAAACCTCTTTCAGCCTAACATCTTTGTTTTTCCTGTTGTAATTTGTTTTTCTGTTATTTCATTGAATGTAGTCAGTGGCTCCAGTTACAATGGGCAGAAATCGTGCTCTTCCCCTAAATGAAGAAACAATATTTTAGAAAAAGTTCTTCTTCATCTCTAGGCTGGGATTCAATTAACTATGAGGGGTGATGCTTTGCTGTCTTTCTGTCACACTTCTGAACTAGTCATTGCCTGTTGCTGACCTAAGACGCGGTCATTGTAGGGGTCTGGACTTGGGGAAGGAAGAAAACACTCTGAGCAAGTCAAACCTTGGTTTCCAGGAAGTTATGTCTTCCTAGAACAGAAATTGAAAAGTACTTTGTTACCAACTTTTACAAAGCACCTATTGCTAGGTAACATAAGACGAAAATATCTATCTAGTCCTGCGTCATGACCAAAGAAAAATTTTAAAGAATAATGGATTCAAAGAACCATGAGTAACTCCACTGTGACACAGTTAAGAATGTCCTTAGCATGGAGAGTGTTTGGAAGTTTTCAGTCGTGTTTAGAAGCTTTCAATAGGCCGTGTTAATTCCAGAGCGGATAGTTAACCATGTAATTCCTGATCTGTGCCCTCCCTCCCAAACTTCACTATTGTTCTCTTGTGTTTGTATTCTTTTAAGAATCATTTCAGTTAAAATATGGTTCATATCATTTTACCAAATATATCATGTCTCCTTTCTTTATTGTTTTTCAAAGGACACATATACTGATCGTATCCAGATAGCAAAAGCTAAAAATTAAGCATTATCTCCCTCTCAAATACCAATACAACAAAACAGTATTAGCCGGGCTTGGTGGCTCAGCCTGTAATCCCGCGCCTTTGGGAGGCTGA
>CAUYQG010216729.1:0-11298 GCA_963574415.1 Tarsius wallacei | reverse complement strand
TTAGTGGGTGGGAATTATTGGGGCTACCCTAGGGTCTTTCCTTACCTGGGGAGAAGATTAGAGAAGGGTGAAGAATGAATCCTGTGAGACAAACAGACAACTCTCAGCATCCAGCTCCTCCTCAGCCCTCAACTGATTCCTTCAGATATCAAGTCATAAACACAGGTGAGATAACTCCGTGGGGCCTTGTGGCTCCTCCGGCCTCACCTGTTCACTTGGGGCTGAGGAAACTGAAAGGGTAGAAGACCCCGGGCTTCCTCAGAATCTGAGAGCCAGAGTCCATTTCCCATGCTCTTCCCACCTCTCCGTGTTTCATAGTGGTTTCTCACTAGAACTCAAACAAGAGTCCAGGAAGACAAACTGCCAACGTATGGATATTTCCCCCAGTTCATCTCATGGTCAAGAAGTTAAGTGGGAGGGTCACTCCTGGCTCAACACTTATTAGGCGCCACTTCTGTTTGGAAGACAGATTTCAGAGAGTAGTACCTCTATCTACCATCATGCCTTCTGTCTCACTCTGCTAATGAGTTCTTAAATCTTTTTTTTTGTATCGCTTTTGCAACGCATGATGTCTTAGGTCTTGAGGATTTATTAAGAAGATAGAAAAGCTCCCACGGTGGGAAGGGACCTGAAAGAGGCTGCCCGAGTTCTTAAATCCTACCCTTCAACCATGCCTTGTTCCCCCAAAACGGGCAGATGAGAGAGCCGCCTCCTCCCTGAAGGCAGCCAAGGAAGGCTTTTTTAGGGCCTGTGCTTACAGTTCTCTCCACCTTCCAGTTGTACCAACTGCCTTGCCAATGTCTTTCCGCATTTACTGGGGAGCTTTGGCTACAAAATGTTTCAGAATTATAAAGGTTTTCACAAACCTTTCAATAACTGACTGCTTTGCAGGGTTTTTGTTGTTGTTGTTTCCTGGCAGGGGGCAGGCGGTATTTGCAAGGGAAAAGGAGTCCCTCTGCATTCCTTACGCTCTTACATTTCCCTAAGATGTTACCAAATCCTCCCTGACTGTTTCCTGGAGGCAGGGTTGCACAGAAATGAAGGAACTGCATCGATGATGATTCCTAGGTGGGCTCCTGAGCTTAAAAACAGCCTCAGGCTACAGAGAAATGAATCACCAAACTTGGCAGCTCCTTCCTCATTGCTATTCCAACATCCCTTCCAGACAGGTTTTCAAATAAAGTTCAGGGAGAGAAAAAGACATGTACCCCATGCAAATGCTCCCACAGGGAACAAAGGATTGCTTAAGAAAAGACGTAAGGCAGGTGAGGGGTTTGAGAGCAACTTGTCATTAATGTCGGCTTCTAAATTTGCTCCACAGCTCATCCTTCCTCACACTCTTTCTAATGAAGATTTTTAAGTTTTTGGCACATGTGGAATAAAGTTTTTAAAAATCCTGTTATAGTCCACAAAATAAAATTCTTCATACTCTAGAGCTTCCGGTAGTCACACGCTTTCTCTAAACAGGTATGCTTAACTGCTTTCTCTTTTCATGATCATTCAATATTTCTCCCCATCTCTAGAAACAGAAACAGGAAATTCATTACCTTGAAAAACTATCATTAAATTGGCAGACATCAGACAACTTACTGATTAGTAAATAAATACATATTTTTAGACCTACTACTTCAGACAATTTTAAGGTTCTGAAAGTGGAAAGAAAGAAGATACTGTTTCCTGTTTGTGATGATTGATTTTATGTGTCAACTGACCCAGGCTGTGGTGCCTAACTGTTTGCTCGAACACCAGACTCCACGTTGCTGTGAAGACACTTTTTTAATATATGATTAATATTTAAATCAGTAGTGAGTGAAAATGAGTCTCTAGCCTGCAGGCCAGACATACAAATTTTAGGCCTGCTAGTCTCCACAATTGCATTAGCCAATCACTTATTTCTTAAAATAAACAAATTTATATATAAATAAAAAACATTATTTATTTTTGAAAAAAATAAATCTAGATAGATATTTAGAGAGAAAGAAACAGGTTTTGTTTTCCCGGAAAGTCCCAACTAATAAGGATTTTAGTACCAAGAGAGACTTTTTGTTTTTTGATTGTTTTTTTTTTTGAGTTGGAGTCTCACTCCGTCGCTCAGACTGGAGTGCAGTGGCCGCTCCCGGCCACCACAGCCTCGACCTGCTGGGCTCCAGCGATCCTTCCGCCTCAGCCTTCCAAGTAGCTGGAACTGCAGGCGCGCGCTACCACGCCCGGCTGATTTTTTGATTTATTGTAGAGATGATGTCTCGCTTGTCCAGGCGGGTCTCGAACCCGCGGGCTCAGGCAATCCACTCACCTCAGCCTCCCAAGGCGCAGGATTACAGGCTGAGTCACCGAGCCCAGCTCCAAGAGAGACTTTAAAGGAAGAAAATCTTTTCTGTTTCATTTTTAATTGACAAATGATAATTGTATACATTTATAGAGTGCGAAGTGATATTTCGACACATGTATGTATTGCGGAATAATCATGTCAGAGTAATTAGCATACCCATCACCTCAAATATTTATCGTTTCTTTGTGGATAGAATATTTAAAATCCTCTTTCAGCTATTTTGAAATATTCAATGCATTATTAACTGAGTTCTCTTGCTGTGCAATAAAACATGAGAACTTTTTCCTCCCGTCTAACTGAACTTTATGCCTGGTCACCAACATCTTCCTCTCTCCTTTCTACCCACACCCCAACCCCCACACCCGTCATCCCCCCCCACAATATACCCACAGCTTCCGGCAACAGCAGTTCTACTCACTGCTTCTAAGCATTTGACTGCTACTAGAATCCACATATAATTGAGATGGCATATTTGCCTCTCTGTGCCTGGCTTATTGCACCTAACATAATGCCCTCTAGGTTCATCCATGCATTTATGTTTTTGCAAGTGACAGAATTCCTGCTTATTTTTTAAGACCGAAGAATGAATACATTTACATACACTGGAGGAAATCGCTCGGTCTCTGGTCAGGAAGGGCACGGGGAAGGCTTCTAGAAAACGTCTAGACACAGACCTGCTGACCTTCAGGTTCCGGCTTCTGGGTCTGGCCTTCCCACACACTGTGACAGCTTAGTGAGCCAAGGGCAGGCAATCGCCACTGAAACTGAGTCATAGGAGGCCCCTGGTGTTCCTCATGTGCGTGAAACAGGGAAAAGAAGAGGAGCAGAGAAAAGTCTGAGCTATGGAAAAGCATCGGTTGGCACCTCATGCCATCCCCACAGAAGGCTGCAACTCACAAGAACATCTCACTGATCCATGCGTCTCTTCCCTGATCCATCTGTAGTCTCAACCTTCATGAATGATGCTGACAACTCTGGGGTCCCCTTTACTGGGCAGCCCTTCTCTAGCCCAGGAACTGAGCCCTGGACCCCTGTTAGGCTTGTGACTCTGGCCTGGTAAGTTGACCAGAAAAAGTGATATCTGTGTAACTTTTTTTAGCCCATGTATCCATTGATGGACATTTAGGTTGTCTCCACATCTTGGCTATTGTAAATAATGATGCAATGAACATGGGAATGAAGATATCTTTTTGGCATACTGACTTTATTTCCTTTGATGTTATACCTAGTAGTGGAATTGCTGAATCATACATTAATTCTACATTTAGTTTTTTTTGACAAACCTCCATTCTGCTTTCCAAGATGTTTGTACTAATTCATAACACCACCAACAGAGTGTTTAAGGATTCTTTTCTTCCACATTCTCTTCAACATCTGTTATTCTTCATATTTTTTATAATAGCTAATCTAACAGCAAGAAGTGACATCATATTGTGGGTTTCATTTGAATTTCTCTGATGACTGGAGAAGTTGGACATTTTTCATATATCTATTGGTCATTTGTATGTTCTCTTTTGAAAAATGACTATTCAAGCATTTGGCAAAATTCAACATTATTTTATGATAAAAATTCTCAACAAATTAGGAATAGCAGGTATGTCCATCATCACAACAAAGGTCAGCTATGACAAACTTACACCTAGCATCACACTGAATGGTGAAAACATGAAAGCTCTTTCTCTGAGGTCAGGAATAAGACAAGGAAGTCCACTCTTGAAACTTCTGTTCAACATAGTACTGAAAGTCTTCCCAAAGCAAGAAGGCCAGAGAAAGAAATAAAGGGCATTTAAATAGGAAAGGATGAAGTAAAATTATCTCTGTTTGATGACATGACTTGATATATAGAATATAATAAAGTTGCCATCAAAATCTGTTAGAACTGATCAATTTATTCAGTAAATACAGAATACAGATCAATTTATAAAAATCAATAGTGTTTCTATACGCTAGCAACAAACTGTCTGAAAAGAAATTAAGAAAAAAATTCCACTTCAATATTATCCAAAAAATAAAATACTTAGGAATAATTTTTCCAAGGAAGAGAAAGATCTGCATGCTTAAAACTATAAAATATTGATAAAAGACGACACAAATAAATGGAAAGATAGCCCATATTTATAAATTGGAAGAATTATTATTATCAAAATATCCATAATATCCAAAGTGATCTATAGATCCAATGTAATCCCTTTCAAAATCCCAACGTCATTTTTCACAGAAATAGAAAAAATAATACTAAAATTTGCATGAAACCACAGAGACGCAGAATAGCCAAAATAATCTGTACCCTCCCCCCCTCCAAAAAAAACCCAAAGCTACAGGCATCACACTACCAGATTTCAAAATATTTTACAAAGTTATGGTAATCAAAACAACATGGCACTCTCATAAAAAACAAACACATAAATCAATGAAAATAGGATAGAAAGCTTAGAAATAGACCAATATATCTACAGTCAATTGATTTTTGACAAAGATGCCAAAAACATACATTGGAGAAAGGACTGTCTCTTAAATAAATAGTGCTAGGATAACTGGATGGCCACATATAGAAGAATGAAAACAGGGCCATATCTTACCTTTTATACAAGAATTAACTCAAAATTAATTAATGATTTAAATGTAAGACCTGAAACTATAAAATTACCAGAAGAAAACATAGGGGTAATCTTCATGACACTGGTCTTGGCAGAAATTTATTGCATTGACCCCAAAAGTACAAACAATGAAAGCAAAAATAGACAAATGGAATTGCATCAAACTAAAAGTTTCTGCACAGTAAAGGAAAAAATTGAGAGAGTGAAGAGACAAACCATGGATTGGGAGAAAATAACTGCAATTTATACGTCATCAGATGAGGGGCTAATATCTAAAATATACAAGAAATGTACTGAATTACAAAAAAGCAAGTAACTATTAAAAACAAATGGGAATAGGAATTAAATCTTAAGGATGGGTTGTTTAAATTGGCTCTGGGGTTTCTGGAGTTGATTCTGGTAGTAAGAAGATCACTGATAGTGTGGTGTGGTCATAGAGATGCACAAAATACCACCACAGTATACTCCTAATCAAATACTTTTAGGAGGTAAAGTTCCGGGTGTCCATACACTTGATTCCTCAGAACAATTTTGTTTCAAACTAGCAAGTGTAATAAGAGTGGCTGGTTGCTACTAATTGCACTGGCCCAAGTAGGCAAGGGAAGGATGAACTCTGGAATTGTCACTCTCAGCTCCAGCACCACACAAATGACCTGAAAGTTTCCACGCCTGCCCTCAAAGAGAGCTGAGATTGCCGGAAACCACACAGAGGGTCTCATCCTGTGAGAGGCTGAATCACAACAAAAATTGAACTACCAGCTTCTCTGGATAGCTGCTTGATGATGAATGAATGATAGCATTCATTGGGAAGGAATAGGACCCTAAGCGTTGGAATTGAAATAGGACATGAGAAAGACCCTGGCAAATCTGGGGACATTAAGTCACTACATTCTGATGAGTCTTTTTTGCCAGGAGAAGTAGCCACTCAATTGCTGGTGGAGGAGATTAGCCCTGTTTTACCTGAAGAACCTGTAAGGGCTTCCCCGAGGTGCCTCACAAGAGGATGCTGGACGTCCCCGGTCCACCCCCATGCCTACCCGCTTTTGTTTCTAGACTTATAATCAGACTCCATTCCAAGAAGACCCTTAAATTATAGGCCCAGAGCATGATCCACGAGGAAGTATGCTACACTTCAAAATAACTCCATAAATGTTCCAATTTTTGCCAAACAGTCACTGGAAATATGGGTAGGAATAGATACTAAGGACGTGGGACAACAACAGAAGGATAGTAAAATTGGATCGGGCCAAATTTACGTATATATGACCACTAAGCTGAGATTCTGAACTTCACATTGCGTGTTGAGGCATTAGACAGGCTCTAGCCATATGTTTGGTGGGCGGATGAAAACATGGACCCAAAGGTAGCCTGCACTGAATAAAAAAGGCCGACTTGCTTTGGTACACTGCAAAAGAAAGGATTCAAAGCCTTAGGGAGATTGGAATGTCAGGCTGAATGTATTACTTAAGACCTGCTCATCCACCATGGGAGGGTCCAGGGGACATGCCTTTCATTGTGCCTGCAGAATAAGTTTGTGAGGGCAACTCTAGCATTCTTGAAGAGCTCTGCGGTTGTTCTCGCCTGTGGGTTAGACATTACAGTGGTAAATACTGCCAAAGAATTGGGAAACCTAGATGCAATGCAGAGAGCTGGATCCCAGGGTGGCGGGGCCGAGGGGTGGCACTTAATCCCCAAAGGCAAGGTGCGTGTAGTTACCACGATGAAGAGTAGAGTCATGGCAATAATTAGAATAGTCTGATTCTCAGAGACCTTCAGCTTTTGCTAAGTGACCATGGTATTCTTAGAAGGGAAAAGATCGGCAGTCTACTAATCCTTCCTTGGTCTGTATAAGCAGATGTGTTCTAGGTCAAGTGAGCTAAAGTCTAACTAGAACCACAAAAACAGTCATGACCCTTCAATCAATCCCCAGAACTGTGCCAGTCAACACACCCAGGACCACTTTAATGAATGAAAGTCTGGGTCCCCTTGAGGAAGAACTCTGTACGCTGCCAGAAATGTATACTATTAATCTTTTCCTAGCTTTTCTCAAGGGTATTAAAGCCTTTTATTGAGGTGACCATACAATGGGGAAAAGGAAATAATCGTACTTTAGGGTACTACTAGACACTGGCTTTGAACTGACATGAATTTCAGGAGAGCCAAGGCATTGTTGTGACCCGCCAGTCAGAGTAGGAGCTTATGGAAATCCGGTGATGACTGGAGCTTTAGCTCAGGTCCATCTCACAGTGGGCCTAGTGGGTCCTTGAACTTGCCCTGTGGTTATTTCCTCAGTTCCAGAATGCATGATGGTAATAGTCTGATTCAACGACTGGCAGAATACTCATTTGGATCCCACGATCTGTGCAGTAAGGTCGACTATGGCAGGTAAGGCCAAATTGAAGACACCAGAAAGTCTTCTTCTACCTAGTAATAGTAAAACAAAAACAATGCTGCATTCCCAGAGGATTTCAGAGCTTAGTGCCACCATCAAGGATTTGAAAGATGCAGGGGTGGTCATTTCCACCACATACTCCTTCAACTCACCCATCTGTCAGGTAGAAGACAGAAGGATTTTGGAGAATGACAATGGATTACCATAAGTTTAACCAAGTGGTAGCTTCAGTTGCAAAGGCTGTACCAGATGTGGTTTGATTGCTTGAGAAAATTAACATATCCTCTGGTATCTAGCATGTAGCTGTTGAGTTAGGAAGTGCTTTTTCTTCCCTACACCTGTTAAAACCACCAGACACAGTTTGCGTTCAACAGGCAAGGCCAGCAACATACACTGATTGTCCTACCTCCAGGGTGGACCAACCCTCCAGCCCTATGTCATCAGTCTCCCTGCCATGTGTTACCAAACTGGTCCATTGCAATGATGATATGATGCTTATTTGACCTAGTGAAAAAGAATTAGCAACTACTTTAGACATATCGGCAAGACATAAAGACATAGCAATGATTCCTTTGAACAGGAAGTTAAGGCTGTCACCTGGCTACTTTGGACTTGCCGTGAGTTGGAGTCAACAGAAAAACATTGAATGACTATACTGGCTGGGTGATCGACAGAGATTACACGGGAAATACCGGACTGCTTCTTCACAATGGAGGTGAGGAAAAATATCTCTGGAATGCAGGAAATGTCTTAGGTTGTCTCTTAGTACAGCAGTGCTTTGTGATTGACGTTAATAGAAAATGACAAAAACCCAATTTGGGTAGGACTGCTAGTATAGCTGAGATCATTCTAGAATGGAGATTTTGATCATCCACCAGGTTAAGAACCACAGCCCGTTGAGGTGTTTGCTGAGGGCAAAGGCGATATGCAATGGGTAGTGGGAGAAGGTCGCTAGAAATACCAGCTATGATAATGTGGCCAGCTGCAGATATGAGGACGATGTTTGTTTATGAGGACTTTACTTTTATGAATGCGTCTGTGGGTACGTAGAAATACAAACGCACACACATATATAATGATATAATTTTTGTTTTCCTCTCTATTTTTCTTCTTACCATATTTAAGTATTTTGTTAATTTTACAATGTAGTATTAAAGTTATAGGATATCAAAGAAAAAAGTGAACATCACCTAAGGACTTTGTAAGAGAAAACCTTCCCCCAAAGAAAACCTCAGGCCCAGATACTTCTGTAGTGGATTTTGTCAAATGATTAGGGAGGAAGCATTGCCAATCTTACACAGACTTTTTCAGATAGTAGAAAAAGAGGACATAAGGGAGCGGGAGCATTGAGTCCTACTTGCAAGAAGGCAATAAGGACAAACTTCATATGAGATGCGATACTCAAGGAGTCTGGAAGGCTGTGTATGTGCTTCCATGCATTAAGTTTACACTCATTTCCTGTAACTTCCACATCGTCGTCCCATTTCTGTGCCCTCGGCACATGCAGAACACGTGTAACCCAACGATCACAGGATGACCTTTGAAATACTAAGAATAGGGCTTTTGGGACACCACTCCCTCCTCTGATTTCCAGGCACATTTGTCTGGAAAAACCTACATCTGTCAACGTCACTCTGGTGACAGTATGGCAGATTGGTTACCATCCCTCAGGTTCTGACAACAGGAAGACCTCTAGTGAGACTTTGAGCAGGTTTTTCAACTTTTCTGTGACAATTTTTGTATTTTCAAAATCAAAATGGTACTACCACCTACTACTAAAACTGTTGACTGAATAAATAATAGAATGCATTAGAATTTCTTCACTAGCTCCCTGGCATATTCAATATCTAGGCTTTTCATTTTCACGAAGCTCTCTTAACAAAGTGAGGCCAAGAACCAGCCCTTTTCTAATATATAGTGTATATTTTTTTAATATATAGTATGCGTGTGATTTCTTAACAGTTCCAGATTTTATCTATTTTTAGCAACTGCAGTTCTCTACTGATTTATATTAAATTTATAGTTAATACAAATGCTAAGAACTTTTTTTGGCATGCCCGTAACACCAACCCATGTTTCCATCTTGTACTTAAATTTCTGTTTTGTTTTGTTCGCTAATTACAAATATTAAAATAAAACATGCATATGGAATTATTTTTCAAATGTGCAGCAGGGAACTCAGTGAAAACAAAGATCCCTCCTACCCCTGAATTATGGTTTCCCTGTTCCTTTTTCTAAAATTGACCACTAGATAGATGATAGATATGTAGAAGACAGTTAGATAGATAGATAGAGAGAGAGAGAGAGAGATAGTCTGCCACTGACAATGTCTCTTTCTCTCTTCCAAAGCCTTCCCCCAAAGAAAACTCCATCATTTTTAATAAAGTCCAACTTATATTTTTTATTTCATTTACTGTACTTTTGGTATTTATCTAAAATCTTATCACCATATCCAAGGTTATTTTATTTTCTCTATGGTTCCTTGAGATTTTATGGGTTTGCATTTTACATTTAGGTCTATGACTAATATTGAGTCAATTTTTGTGTAAGAAGTAAGCTCTGTGACTAGATTTTTTTTGCATATAGGTGTGTCTTCCAATAATCTAATGCCATTTGTTGAGAGCTTGTTATTTCTTTACTGAATTGCCTTAGCTGC
This sequence comes from Tarsius wallacei, assembly GCA_963574415.1. Classification (NCBI taxonomy): domain Eukaryota; kingdom Metazoa; phylum Chordata; class Mammalia; order Primates; family Tarsiidae; genus Tarsius; species Tarsius wallacei. The sequence continues at coordinate 1,324 of CAUYQG010216729.1, read as the reverse complement.
TTTGTCAAAGATCAGTTGACTATATTTGTGTGAGACTATTTCTGAGCTTGCTATTTTGTTTCACTGATCTATGAGTCTATTATTTTGCCAATACTGCACTGTCTTGATTACTGTGGCTTTATAGTAAGTCTTGAAGTCAAACAGTGCGAGTCTTCCAACTTTTTTGCCCTTCTTTTTTGTTTGTTTGTTTTTCTTTTAAAGATGTGGGGTACAATTCAGGGTTAGATATACAAATGGTCATTGTGAAGGTAAAGTTTGGACCTCACTTTGGTCTCCACTTCACCTGATTTGAGATCAGGGACCCTTATTGATGAAGTGTGCCCCCTCACTTCCCTGGCAGTTTTCCACTGCTACCAATCCTTTTCTTATAGTATTATGATAATTGTTCAGGGTCTGCTTATGAGTGAGAGCATGTGTTACTCAGTTCTTTGTTCCTGTGATAGATCACTCAGTATTATAGACTCTAAGTCCACCCACGTTGCTGCAAAGTTCATAATTTTGTCCTTCTTTATGGCTGCATAATATTCCATTGTGTATATGTACCACACTTTTTTTTATCCAGTCCAGTTTTGATGGGCAGCATGATTGGTTCCATGTTCTTGCTGTTGTGAATAACACTGCAGTAAACATGTGTGTGCAGGTATCTTTTTCATAGAGTGATTTGAGTTCCTTCGGATATATTCCCAGAATGGAGATTGCTGGATTACATGGAAGGTCGATATTTAGGTCTTTTAGGATTCATCCCACTCTTTTCCACAGAGGTTGTACTAGTTTACCCTCCTACCAACAGTGTAGAAGTGTTCTCTTTCCTTCGTTTTCTCTCCAGCATCTGTTGTTTTTTGAGTTAGTGATGATGGGCATTCTGACTGGAGTTAGGTGGTATCTCAGTGTGGTTTTAATTTGCATTTCTTTGATGACTAGTGAGGCTGAGCTTTTTTTCATGTATCTGTTGGCTGCTTGTGTGTCTTCAAGAAGTGTCTATTCATATATTTTGCCCACTTTTGCCCTTCTTTAGTGCCCTTCTTTACAGATATTTTGCCTTTAGAATCAGATTGTTGATATCTAAAATTGCTTGCTAGGATATTGGCTAGAATTTTTGAACAGAATTGACTTCTTAACATTGGGTGTTCTGATCCATGAACATGGGAAATCTCTCTATTTAGATCTTTTATTTCTTTTATCGGAGTGATGTTGTTATTCACATATAAATATAGTACATATTTTCTTAGGTTTAAATCTAAGCATTCTATTTTGGCATATAATTGTAAATACTATTTTTTAAATTTCAAAATCTCATTGTTCATTTCTGGTATATAGGAAAGCA
>CAUYQG010216727.1:0-20019 GCA_963574415.1 Tarsius wallacei | reverse complement strand
AAAATGTCATATAATAATATAATAAAAAATTTCTCAATGAAAATGTATAAGCCCTGGTCCTAATTCACTAACTTCCAAAGCTATAATCACTTATAATACTAATAAAATCAGCCGGGCTTGGTGGCTCAGCCAGTAATCCCGTGCTTTGGGAGGCTGAGGTGAGTGGATTGCCTGAGCCCGCAGGTTCGAGACCCACCTGGGCAACTTGGCGAGACCTCATCTCTACAATAAATCAAAAAAAAAATTAGCTGGGGTGGTAGCGCGCGCCTGTAGTTCCAGCTACTTGGAAGGCTGAGGCGGAAGGATCACCAGAGCCCAGCAGGTCGAGGCTGCAGTGGCCGGGAGCGGCCACTGCACTCCAATCTGGGCAACGGAGTGAGACTCCAACTTAAAAATAATAATAATAATAATATTAATAAAATCTTAATACATTACTAAATAAAAGATGCTTAAAATCTAAACTGCTCCTAAATATCTTACAATTATTAAAAGAATATTTTATTCATAGAAAAGAGGCTGGAGGCTGGACAAAGAAGTATTTAGGGATAATACCTTGGGGAATGCAGACAGCTGTTTTTCCAGTTTTCTCCAAGTTTTGATCCACAAGTTTTATTTCTTCCATGCTTCTGTCGTTCAAGGAAGAACTGGCATGAATATCATTTTGAATATCCTGAACAAAGCCATCTTTATCATAGCCATTAGTGACAATGATTTCCAAATTCTTATGGTCTGTTGATTTCTTCATCATTTTCTTATCTTTCATTAGAAAGAAAATGTAGAGATTCATAAAAGTTCATAATAGGTCAACTTCTGAATACAATGCTCTAATATCCAATAGTCAGTTTTCCAACCTATTATAATTTCTTTGAAGAATTTCCTACTTGGATCAGAAAGATGGGGGTGCTCCTTCAAGATAGGTTTAATACATGTTGAGAGCTCATTCAAACTATGTTGGCTTCAAACCTGTTTCAGTTCCCTGTGAATCTTCTAGAATCTCTTTTAGAAAGTAATCTCTCAAGTTCTTTATACTATCTTAGACATAGGCAAATTGATCTATGATATGTATAAGTGCAAAGGAGCCCACATAGCCAATAAAAGATCCTTAAAGAAAGTTTTATTCAACATACCTTACTAGAAAGAGAAAGCAAAATCAAGTTTCATGGTTTATTTTAGTGTCCTTCTGTCTCTCGTTTCTAAAACAGTCTTCCTATGACTCACTGGTACTCTTACTAACAAGACACACTAATACACTACCCCATGATTCCAATTATCCTTCTTCATCAAAACATATACCTGTATCCTATTCTCTAGATTTCATTCTATTTTTGATAAGATATTGAGAGATTAACTTATCTCCTGTCCTTGGTAACAATGTGCATATCCATATTGGAAACAATACCTTAAAATAATACATGTGCTTCAGGCACTACATTCTGAAGAGTAGCCTTTTCATGTAAGTCTTCAATTAACACCTATTCCATTTACGCCTAAGGCTGGCTGTCCTTATACTCTGTAATAGAGCCTTTTGGTTCACAGCAAACATAGTTATAGGGTCAACAGCCCACATCCCACCACATATACTAATAATACCAAATCTGCCCAAATGTCTTTATACTATTTTATTTAACATAAAATTAATAGCCCATTATCCAAAAATTACCATTATCTCTTTGTTCTGTATCTTTCACTTCTTCTTGGACCTCTTCTTCCTCAGACTCAGCTCCACTGTCACTGCTTTCAGCTTTGCCATTAACAGTTTTGGCATTTGGGGTAGAAGTTAGAACATTACCAAGATCTAAAACATGAAATAACCACTTAGTCACTAATATGGTAATAGACAATAATGCCATAATTTCCAAATAATACTGTTATTTACAAATAACAGACAAAATCATTTTGAATTAAAATGTTGAATTTTATATATAATTATTAATACTTGTCTGACTATAAGTATATATATATACATTTATTTATTACATAGACAAATTCCTTCAATTATCAGTCTACAACAAAAATGATAAAACTACCTTAAATCTTTTCTGACCAAGGCAGAGGATAAATTAACATCAACCAGAATAGTAAAGTCAGAGACGAATGATATTCATATATGGTAAATGAAGAGATAGTTCTTATATGTCAGCATTCTGAAAACATAAATGTAATATTTTTGGTCCTACACTATCATCCTACACTACTCATCAATATTATAATTGGACTCCATTTTAAAAACTTTATTCCTTTATTACCTTTAGGGCTTCAAATGTACAACCTACATTATTATGTCTTTATGATATTTAACTTTTTCTTAGGGTATCAATTAATGTGATCCATTCTTACAGAAGCATATTTTTCTATTGGCCAAACTCATACCTTGAGAATAAATACATAGAGCTTTTCAAGTTTATGGTGCATAAGAATCACCTGAGATCTAGTTAAGGTGCAGATTCTGAATCAGTAGGTCTGGGGTGACCTAAGATTCTGCATTTCTATAAATCTCCCATGTGTTGCCAATGTGTTGGTTACAAGAACAGGTTTTGAGAACATGGATTAGAAGGCAATGTTGTTGAAAGGATAATATTCCCCCAAATGATCTGCAAATTCATTGTAACCACTATCAAAATTCAAGCTGGACTTTGCAACAAATTGATAAGCAGAGTCTAAAACTCATATAAAAATGTGAGAGATCAAGAATACCCAAAACTATCTTGAAAAAGAACAAAATTGGAGGACTCATACTTCCTGTTTAAAAATTACTATCCATGTATATTCTGAAAATGCCCATGTGAAATTGATACATTTGTTCTATTGGGACTAAACGGCTACTTTTAACAAGATGCTTTGTTTAAAAAAAAAAAAGTCAAGATTGTAAACTATTTTGCAATTTGGCAATATCTTACAAAATTAAACATCCATGAAACACTTATTTCTTACAGATATGCTTTTCAAGCTTTTCATTTCTTATTGCTTACAGATATGTTTTAGTGAAAAAAGTCTTATTTTTGTTTTTTAGTGAGATCTCCCTTAGACTCTATTGGAGGCGTTACATAATATACCAAATGGTATATGTACCATATGACCTTTACAAAATTATTATGCTTGAGATTGCAAAACATATCTGGATCCAAGGGTTGTAAGTAAGGGATTGTGGGCCTGCACCATGATTTATTTAACCCGAACCATTGTGATGCGTGTTTAGATTATTTCCTCTTTTGACCTTCAAAAACTGCTGCTGAGAATACCCATGTGAAAGCATACGGTAAACCATATAGTTATACTAAATAGAAAAAAGAGTTAAAACAGTCTCATATCATTTCAGGTCAGGTTTTGCTCCCCATTAGTTTGTGTCAGACAGGTTTTGCTGCCAAATGAGGTACCAAAAAACTTCTGGCCTTCAAAGTTTTTTGGATTTTTAAGTCAAAGGTAAGTAACTGTGCGCCTGTGCCTTTATTACGGTTGTTGACTCTTCTTTGTTTTATAATTAATTATCTAAATATCTGCCTCTGGCCTGTAGGTTGGATACTACTAAAGCAGGTCCAGATTTATTCCCCTCTGTATCCTAACAACGTGCTTGACACAGATAAAACATGTAATTTTTTTTCTGCATTGAATAAGCATGATTTATATGAAGGACTATTTGTTAATAGCTGACTCCTCTAGGGCAAATCAGATATAGAATGTTGAGTTATGACCAGTAAGCTGTCACTATCAGTTGCACATGGTTTATTACCATGACAAATACAAACTACAAGGGCGTAGTACAGTACAGGAAGATTACTGCTCCAAAACATGGGAACTTCTGTCAATTATTAAAAGATGGCTTATAACATCTTTAAAATAAAAAATAAAAATAAAAAAATAAAAAATAAAATAAACCCAAAAGAATGACATTAAAAAATAATAAATAAGATGGCATATAAATAGCAATGCCACAGAACAAAAAAGAGAAAACCAGGTTGGTTTTTATTTAAAGCATATATAATATTCATTTAAATTGACTCTTGTGGTCTTATCTCACTCAGCATTCTAAAAAATTTTTAAAAGCAAATGTTTACAGTTAATACCAGCAAATCTTACATTTTATTCAATTCCTGCTACTATGTAAAATAAAACCCTTTCAATCCTTTACTAAAAACATGAAAACAAAACTCTAAAAAAAAAAAAGCTGGATGAATTCACTAATGTGTTGATTTAGCTTGCTATGCTACAGTTAAAACAAACTATAGGCCAGGTGTGGTTGCTTGTGCCTATAATTCCAGCACTTTGGGAGGCAGAGGCAAGAGGATTACCTGAGCCCAGGGAGGTTTGAGACCAGCCTGGGAAACTTGGTAAGACCTCATCTCTACAACAAATTTTTTAAAAATTAGTTGGGCGTGGTGGTGCATGTCTGTGGTTACAATTTAGAAGGCTGAAGCGGAAGGATCACCTGAGCCCAGCGGGTCAACGCTATGGTGGCCATGAGCATGCCACTGCACTCCAGTCTGGGCGACAGAGAGGCTCCAACTCAAAAAAAAAAAGAATACTATAAATAAATCTATCTTTAAATTAGCAGAAAAATCATTTAATCTACAGTATTGTTGATATAATTCTTAAAGCAAAATAGAAAATATCATCTATCAAAATAAAACCATGAATTCTGTTATAATTTTGTATATGCTAAGTGAACTACCTGGCATGTTTTAATAACTTAATACTTAGGTTTAAAAATTTAAGTGTTTATAATATTTCAGAACTTCATATAATGTGTTTGCTTGGAATGAAAACTCCTAAGTGACAAGATTAGAAGTTCTAAAAATTTGTGCAGAATTCTTTTGGCATGTAAATTTTCAACAAAATTTTTACATGGATTTCGTTATTCCTACCTTCTAAATATTTAGAGATTTTCTCCAGTCGGACTGGCATGTGAAAGTAAGAAAAAAAATTAGACATATAAAAATATTAATGCATGCATAATATACACTTGCTGAATTGAAAAATAGGCAAAATAGTCCAACCTGAGGTTAAATCAGAACTCCTGCCACTCTTTTTGTCCTCTACAATTTCATAAAATGGACCTATGACACGCAACAATTCTTCAACTTTCTCAGTCATTGGCATAGTTTCAAGAATCTGAAATTAAAAAAAAAATATTGTGAAATCATAAACTATTCATTTGATGTACACTAGTACCAAATAACCTCCTATTTCCAATTTATCAAAAATTGTGAGATTTGAGGTTCATTAATAAACTCCCTAAAGGATCTACATTAATTACATACTTAAAGTATATTCACTCTTAGAGAAGTTTCAAGTATGTTAAAGATCTAAGTGTTCTCATTTTGAAGACAATTTTACATGAACTTCATGTAAAACTTTATACAGTAACCTATAAATTACATGTTTAAAACTAAACTAAGGGTTTTAATTAAATAAAATAGAAAACTGTGGGGTTAGAGTAAAATTATGATGTCTTTTCTTTAACACTAAGGTAGAAATATTTTTCTAACACAGCACAAAAGTGAAGGAGGAAATGACACCCACTTTCAGACACCTTCATAACTATGGGCCAGTTTAGAATCATCAAAGTTAAAGCACAAGGTAAATTCATTGAAAAAGCATTCAACTAAATAGCCATCAATTGGTGACTGATCAAATCAAATAAAGTACTTTTATATGTGGAACATTTTGCAGATATTAAAAAGAATAAAGTTAACTCTGTGTATGTTGATTAGAAAAGTATCCGTAATTTTTCTTTATAGGAAAAAAGTTAGTTGCTGCACGGTATGTTTAGTATGATACTAGTATTTTCTTTCTTTTTTAAATTATAGGATATACATATCTATCATTTCTGAATCAATCTATTAAATACAATTAAAGTAACTACCACTAAAGAATAAAAATGGAGGAATAAGAGGGACAGTTTTCATTTTATACTTCCTTTAATGTTTAGATTTTTGGCATTTACATATACTATATTACTTTTATTATTTAAATGAACAAATGTATTATTTTTAAGCAAGCAAAATCCTTTATCCCTCTCGTACGTTTTTGTACCTTATACACAGTTTTAAAGTGGCTACTTGTCTCTTTAAAACTTGCAGCAACCCTGGTCTCAGAGACTCTCCCTGCTTTACTGTGCGTTTACTGCCTATCTTCCACAATAGAATGTCAGCTCGATAGAAAGGGGCCTTCATCTATTTTTTGCCCACTCCTGTATTTCTAGTGTCTAGTACATAGAAAATATTTAATAAACAATCTAGCTAAAATTCAAGTTCAAACAACATACTTTTATTTCTAAACCAGACACAGGATAGTTCATCAATGGTCTATGGAAATCAGCAACTCTGATATGATTTTGAGCTGAGATACGCTCATCAACACCACCACCTACTATATGTATGTGTGCATGGAAGGTTGTTGAGAGAGGTTATACAGAATGAACCATGTTAACAATAACTGGTTTGAGTGATTATAATTTACTTTCCTTTTTTTGAGTTAGAGTCTCACTCTGTCACCCAGGCTGGAGTGCAGTGGCATGCTCATGGTCACTACAGTCTCAACCTGCTGGGGTTAGGCGATCCTTCCACCTCAGCCTTCCAAATAGCTGGAACTGTAGGTGTGTGCCACCACGCCCAGCTAATTTTTTGATTTATTGTAGAGTCAAGATCTTGCTATGTTGCCCAGGCTGGTTTCGAACCAGTGGGCTCAGGCAATCCTCTTGCCTCCACCTCCCAAAGTGCTGGCATTATAGGCATGAGCCACCGTGACCAGCTATAATTTAATTTTATAGGTCATAGTAAATTATCTAATTGCTGCTTCTGTCAATGGGTAGGAGTGAAAGAGATGTTTTTCACAAAATTTCTTTTTGCTAAAGGAAAATACGTTATGAGGCTGGGCCATGGGGAGGCACATTTTTATTGCTTATTTTAGATATCCGATTTGTCAGCCAGGCACAGTGGCTCACACTTGTAATCCCAGCAGTTCGGAAGGCAGAGATGGGAGGATTGCTTGAGCCCAGAATATCGAGAACCACCTGGATAACACAGTAAGACCTTTCTTTACAAAAAGGAAAAAAGAATTAGCCAGGTATGGTGGCGTGCCCCTGTAATTCCTACTTGGGAGGCTCAGGCAAGAAGATTATGTGTGCACAGGAGATGGAGACTGCCACTGCACTTCAAATTGGGCAACAGAGTTAGACCCTGACTCAAAAAAAAAAAATCTAATTTGTAATGTATTCGAATTATAATAATTCTGAGAATTCGATTCAAACCAAAAATGAACCATAGGGTGACATTTACTTTGGTGTGACCAAATTCATGGCTAATAAATGGCAGAGAAATAAATTCAAACATATATAAGTCAGCACCTTTTAGATTTGATTTAGCAGAATCTGGTAAACCCACCACATATCCCGTCCTAACCATCACTCAACACCTCCTTTGATCCTCCTCCAAAACAGATCTTAGTTATCTTGCAATTAAAGCTTTTAAAAAAAAATCCTTTCTTAAATTTGTCCTTAACTACAGCTACTCAATTCAGTGTTTGGATTTCTCATACCTCATAATGTAAGGTAAGCGAACGATGGACTTGTTAGAGCCAAATAAAAGGAGTATGCACTAGCACTAAGCAAATACAAACTAAGTATTCATTCTTTCAACAAGCTAGAATCTCAATAGCCAGTATAGAGTAGTCACACCCAGAATTTAAGAGGTTATTCTCTGAAGAAGAAACTTTAAAAAACACAAACCAAGAAGAATGATTTTTTTTTTTTTTTTGAGTCAGAGTCTTACTCTGTTTCCCAGACTGGAGAGCAGTGGCACGCTCACGGCCACCGCAGTCTCGACTGCTGGGTTCATGAATCCTTCTGCCTCAGTCTTCCAAGTAGTTGGAACTACAGGCATGCACTACCACGTCTGGCTTATTTTTTGATTTATTGTAGAGATGAGGTCTCACCAAGTTGCCCAGGCTGGTCTCGAACCCCTGAGCCCAGGCAATCCTCTTGCCTCCGCCTCCCAAAGTGCTGGGATTACAGGCTTGAACCACTGTGCCCAGCCTAAGAAGAATGATCTTAACCATTCTCTTCCTGACACTAATGCTGAAATACAAGAAATGGTACACATGCGTATCATGCATATGTGTACACAAAAGACAAAAAGAGGAACACACAGACAAGCAGACAAAGGAAAACCTTGGTTTATGTGACTCCTACCTATCCTCAGAGAAGATTGTATTGAAAGTTATAATTAAGCTAATTCGATATATTCTAACCTATTCAAGTGAAGACTGTTTTAACAGAAATATGTGGTAAGCTGTAGAAAAGCAGCATCCAGAGCACAATAATTTTTCTAGGTTTATCTGGCACTTTTCCTCAGTGAGAGACATCATTTCTAGACAATGACAATATACTGGAAAGTTGCAGGCTTTTTTTGTCCAAAATGAACACACCTCTTAAAGGAGGAGTCCCCCACTTCTGGATCCAAAGACCAATATCCTTCCACACAACAGGAAGTGAGCAGCAGGCAAGCAGGGAAGTTTCATCTTTTTGCAGCCACTCCCCATCGCTGGCATTACTGCCTGAGCTCCACATTCTGTCAGATCCCCAGCGGCATCATATTCTCACAGAAGTGCAAACCCTACTGTGAATTGCACATGCGAGGGATCCAGGGAGCATGCTACTTATGAGAATTTAATGCCTGCTGATGTGAGGTGGAGCTGAGGCAGTAATACTAACGCTGGAGAGCGGCTGCCAATACAGATTAACATCTGCAGTGAGGTTTGACTGCATGTCCCCCTCCTCCACCCACGGAAAAACTGTCTTTCATGAAACTAGTCCCTGATGCCAAAAAGGTTGGGAACTGCTGTTTTAAAGCCATCCAAATCCTAATACTCTACTCTCTGTTCAACAGACAGTCTCAGGAATCACTTATTCAGTCTCCCAAGTACTTCTGACCTTTTAAGGAATGTCCTAGTTATCAAACCTAGCATGCTGTCACTAGAAAAGTCTATCACCCACGCTAAGAAATTGGCATTCTGGTTTTTCCCTCAATTTACAAAAGATGGTTATCAAAATTCAACCTTCAGTACTCAGAGAAAGCCACTATTCTAGACTTGTTGAAGTACAGCCTAACCCTTGGCCATGGTAACTTTCGGGTTCTATCCTTTATGAGGTCCTGCTCTAATCCTCCCTCTATTACAGTGATTACCCCAATCTCTTAGAAATCCTGAAATATAATGAGTCTGAGTTCACCTTGGATCATTTGTATTTTTTCACAAGATCCCCTAGTGATTCTAATGCACAGCCAGGGTTGAGTACACTGATCTCTCCTTAAATTCAGCAGACATAATGATTAGCATTAGCTGAATTCAAGTATTAGCTGAATACACCAGAAATCCCTGTGAGAGAGCCTGTAAAATTTGTACAAAAAATTGAATTTATTCTTCTCTCTGATTATTAATCAAAATAAACTTTATTTGAAAAAATATGAATTTCTCCCAAACCACATTATTTATTCTAATCCTTTAAAGCTAAAATCCTAGTGAATTGCTTTAATTTTTTTCTTACAGCAACTTTTCCAGTGAAATCTTACTAGACAATTTATAAATTATAAAAAGCAGTTTTATAAGAAACATTATTCGTTGTAAAATATAAATTAATTAATAAAATTTCTAAAATTCTTTAATGCAAAGACATTGAGATTTATACTCTAAAGCGTAATAATAAAGAGCAATAGTACAGTGATTTGTGAACTATACATAAAGATGTAGTTTAACAACTGCTACACTTATTGCAATTAGAAAAAGTCCCAAATTCAATAATCAAATCTTTGAGATAATGTACAAGGGAAGACCCCAAAAAACCAGAATTTATTTATTAAAAAATTGTGTATTTATTTTTACATGTCTAAAGTTGTCACCTTCAAAATCAAAATTCCTTGATGCAATACACCTATCGAGACACTTTTTCCACCACTCAAAACAGTTTTTGAACTCATTGATTCTGATGCCTTTTAGTGCTTCTGCTGTTTTTTGTTTCACTTCTTCCACATAGGCAAAACATTTCCCTGAGGACTTTTTGCATCCAGGGAAACAAAAAAAGTTAATCAAGGTGACATCAGGTGAATAGGGAGGGTGGGGCACAGGGGTTATACCATTTTTGGTCAAAAACTCCTTGTTGACATTATGGGCAGGTGCACTCTTAATCACTCATCACGAAGTGGGCTAATGCTTCCAAGGAATCACCAAAAAAAATTCACTGAAGCTGAATGCAGCCTCTCACAACACGAGCCAGTACACTCATGCCTATGGGTTCTTAGAACACTTGCCCAGGAGGGGAAGCCTCTGGGGCCTGCCCTCCAAAAATTAATTCTGGATTTTTTTGAGTCCCCTTGTGCTAGATTATTTAGAATATGCAATTTTACCTTAATGAGAGAAAGTTATCTAAAACCTTTTTGGCTTAATAACTATTTCTTTTTCTTTACCTTAAATATCATTTATTAAGCCAAAAAGGCTTTAGATAACTTTCTCTCTCTGCATTGGAAAGGCCTTTTGTTATTGTGTTATTGACACAGCTAACAGTCAAAAGAACTAAACTCTGCCCTCTGCTATAAAGTCCACTAAATATAAATTGTGAAAATGTTACAAAGTGCACAAATTTCAGCAGTGTAGAAGAGCATTAAAAAGAAAACTGGTTGAAAGCTACCAAATAGAAATTACTACAGAGAATACTATCAAACCATCTGGCAAGAAAAAAAAATTCCTTTTTACAGATTTTGGCTATGTTCAAAGACAATTTATTTAAGATGATTGAACTTAAATTTCACCATGTTCAACATAAAAATGATACTTTCTAAAAAAAAATCTCTATGATCATCTTTAAAATTCATGACGTCTTCATAAATTGGCTCCTCAAACAATGCCCTGGACACACTTAAAAGACCTAGTTAATAAGGAATGCCACTCCTTAGTAGTTAGCAGAGAACCTGAAAGCATACTTATCTTATCCGCTTCTGAAGGATCCATGCATTCACAGAAAAAATGCTTTGTTACTGACAAGTCCAGTGATGGGAGTATCTCAGTTTATGAGGCAAAACTTATATGAGAACACTGTGGGCCAGTCTTATTAACTATTTCTCCTAAATAAGACATTTCAAAGCAGATAGTCCACATACTTCCTAGACTCCTGAGTAAGGGACATGCATATTTTTAAAGATTCCTATTCCTACATTTTCTCCAGAAGTTGACTATAGAGAAAAAGATATGGAAGACAGGAAAAATAAATAAAACATCAAATCACCACAATGGTATATATCTCAAGGAAAAGAAACACTTATCTTAAGATGAACTTTAATGAAGCAGATAAAGTCTTTAAAAAATTCAATAATCTAGATTATATTATATAACACACTATAATTTCTTTGTTCTTTAAAACAATGCAGCTAATTTGTCAGATAACAAAATTAAATTAGAGCTGCTCTGAATATTTATTTTTTACTGTGAATTATTTTCCCCACCTTTTTCATTTCTTCAACATATGCAATCATGGCTTCCTCTTTGGTCATATCACCCAATGAACTCCAAGCATCCCTATCAATAAAAATATCCAAATAACAAAAAGACATCTTATTTTCAATTGTTAAGAAAATACTTTATAATTGATGCTATAGAACCATTAATTTAAAACAGGTTCAACTTAGAGCCAAAGGACACCTTTAAATGTGCCCCCTTGAAGAAAACCATCACAGCAAATAAATTCATAAATTAAATGGTATTTAAAACAAATAAGTATATAACCCATCTACATATTAATAGACCACAGAGACTATAGACTATACATAAATATTTGCTAATAACTCTTTCAAAGTCTTTATTTCATTATAAAGAACGGTAACACCTGGGCACAGTGGCTCATATCTGTAATCCCAGTACTTTGGGAGGCCAGGGCAGGAAGATTGCTTGAGGCCAGGAGTTCTAGACCAGCCTGGGCAACAGTTTAGTGAGACCTCATCTCTACAAAAAAATTAAAAAATTAGCTGGGCATGGTGGCATGCACCTGCTATATGGGAAGCTGATGCAGAAGGACTGCCAGAGCCCAGAAGGTCAAAGCTACAGTGAGCCCTGATCATGCCACTGCACTCTAGCCCAGGTAACAGAGTGAGACCCTGACTCAAAAACAAACAAACAAACAAATGATAAAAGAACAGTAACAAAATGAAAATTTTAGAAGACTATATGAATATGTCACAGGCATGTTTTAAATAAACAGAAGTTTTGGTTATAGGTTTCCATTAATTTAAATAAGAGCATAACTTATACACTCAAACTAAAAATGAAAATAATTTCTCACTTCTAAAAGGATGAAAATGTGAGGGGCAGGACACTTTCAAACCCCTAGAAAATAAGAATAGTTCTTTCACATTTTTGCCTGATATGAAAACCTTCCTTTTTTTCCGGAAGGAGTTTAACTCCACCAAAGGTCAATTTTATGGAAAAAAATGTGAAGCAAATAGATTTCTTAAAATGAGATTAAATTAGATAAAATAATATAATTTAAATCAAATCATGTTAAATAATAACATATTGCTATTGCATTTAATCTATTGTTGTTGGTTTCTTTTAATAGAGGCAGAGTCTCACTATGTTGCCCAGGCTGGTCTTGAATTCCTGGCCTCAAGCAATCCTCCTGCCTCAGCCTCCCAAAGCTCTGGGATTGTAGGCATGAGCCACAGCACTGAGCCCTTCCATTTAACTTATTATTTTATGTCTAGTCATAAAGACCTTAGAGGAAAGTAGTACTATACTAAGAAATCTTCACACAAGCTTATGCTACTTCCAGTTCAGGGTGAGGAAACTGAGTATCAAAATATATGGCACTTAAAATATGCTTCACTAATTAGCATATTCTGTTCATAAAATACAGTGTAAAACTGACTTTTGTCAGATATTTGTAATATCTTCAATAGTTTTCAGAATGTCAAATGTTAGTTGGGAAAATGACACATGTATTTCAATAGTTTAGGATTATTTTAAGCATATTAAAAATCAAATTTTTATTCAAGTACAGTGGGTCAGAAGCGACATCTTAGATTAAAATACTTGAGTCACACTCCTAGTTATTTATTACCGTAAAAGTTCAAAGCAAACAAACTCACTTGACAAGCAAAAGCGATTCTTTTTCTTGGCAGGTAAAAGAGGCAATTATAGTTTGTTTCTTTAACTTAGCTTATGAGTTGCTTTTGGCAAAACACAAAAAACAAAAAGCCTCACAACTCCATAAAAGGAAAGACGAACTGAAAACACTTTTTATCTTGGATGAAAATACCCCTCTTGGTTTTACTGTTTTCCTTTCTTCCCTGAGATTTTCTTATTTGTGTAAAATTATGTTAAGAGCACCTGGAGGATCATAATTGTACCCAGTACCTAGGAGACATTATGTACAGAATACATAGCCCCACAAGTAACAGCCACATGGCAACCATGTCATTAAAATTAAATAACTTCATAGCTCTCTCTATAAAATTACCATTTATATCTTCCAATAGGATCCCAGAATCCAGGCCTTGAAAGTGTACAGGGTCCTTCAGTTGCCTGCTTATAGAAGCTGTAGAATTTAAGCATCATTTCATTTGTTGGCTGGAAAGAACCTATTGGAAACATACATTAAATACAGATCACATGGGGAAGACAATTGATAACCTAAGGTTATAAATAGGCTTAGCTATACTAATAATGACTTAATATTCCAGTAATAGTTCAGATAACAATCAATGTCTACCTTATAGAAACAAAAGCTAAGGTTTGGTTAGTTGTTTTGCTCCTTTGATTTCAAAAAACTCTGAAATTTTAAACTACAATAGCAATGTCTAAGACAGTTCAATAAATAAAAGCATAAATGAATAAACATGCTAGAAGTATAACCAAAATACTACTGGCAAATGGGACTTAAAAAACAAATATATTAAAATGTAGGACAACTGTTATTATGCAACTGTAATAAGATATTTTTATTCAAAGCTCATGACAAATCAAAACTAACATAAATAAAAAAGTTACGTGTATATTCTGCCAAATTTCAATTTCTCAGTAGATAAGAAACATTGGGTTAAAGCCAAACAGTATACACTATGGTAGAAAATAAGATTAAGATAAAACAGACTTCTCAGCCGGGCTCGGTGGCTCAGCCTGTAATCCCGCGCCTTGGGAGGCTGAGGTGAGTGGATTGCCTAAGCCCGCGGGTTCGAGACCCGCCTGGACAACTTGGCGAGACCTCATCTCTACAATAATCAAAAATTAGCCGGGCGTGGTAGCACGCGCCTGTAGTTCTGGCTACTCGGAAGGCTGAGGCGGAAGGATCGCCGCAGCCCAGCAGGTTGAGGCTGCAATGGCCGGAAGCGGCCACTGCACTCCAGTCTGGGCGACTGAGTGAGACTCCAACTCAAAAAAAACAAAAAACAAAAAACAGACTTCTCATTTCCTACCTCTGTAATTTTGGAGTCATCGATTTCCTTGAAGATAAGTCTTGATATATATTTCTAGCATATCTAAACTTTTTCATGTTTAAAGTTTTCAAATTGTATGAACAAGTGTTATGAGTTGCAGTATTCTTAATAACAGTGAAAAACTAGAATGTTAATATTTTATAATAAATAACTGGCTAAATGATTATGACATATACATACAACAGGATATTTATAACTGTAGCCCTAAAAAATTATATACTAGAAAAACATAAATGATGGCATAAGAAGTTTCGTGATCTACTATAAAATGAGAAAAAAGAGCAGTTTAAAAACAGCATATAGGCCAGGTGCAGTGGTTAATCCCAACACTCTGGGAGGCCAAGGTGGTAGGATTACTTCAAGCCAGGAGTTGCCAACCTGGGCAATCTAGCCAGACCCTATCTCTACAGAAAATTAAAAAATTAGGTGGGCATGGTGGCACATGCCTATAATACTAACTTCTCTGGAGGCTAGGGTGAGAGGATCCCTTGAAGCCCAGAGGTTTGAGGTCGCAGTGAGCTAGTACCACTTCACTCCAGCCTGGTAGATAGAGTAAGATCTTGCCTTTTAAAAAAACAAAACAAAACTAGCATATACTTTATGATGCATTTTTGCAACATAAGTATTTATGTACATATATTGTATGTAGAAAGATATACATCAAATTGTTAAAAGACAGTATCTCTGGATAGTGTATATACAGATAAGTTTATTTACCTTTATGTTTATCTGTTTAAATAATTTTTTATTATCACTGTTTATTATTTTACAACAAAATTATAAACATTAAAATTATAAAAAGATACTTTTAAAAGTTTGTAAACTGCATAAGCTAGCAGTTTATAAAAGCTGTGGAAATTACCACAGAGAGAAACTGAGAGCTGGTGTTTCAGGTTTGGCCAAGAGTACATAATTAATTCCAAAATCACAGTAATAATTATCTATATAATATATGCACATTTAGGAGTATCTATTAGATATAGTGTTGTAATGATATAGTCCTTTATACAGCAGAGGAACCATGGTTTAAAATGGTCACTTATTTAAATAACACAGATCTAAATTTAAAGCATCAAAAGTCTCATCTCAAAATATCTTCAGTAAGTCAATCAAATAAGATTGAAAAGTTTGCTGGGCTCGGTGGCTCAGCCTGTAATCCCAGCACTTTGGGAGGCTGAGGTGAGTGGATTGCCTTAGCCCGCAGGTTCGAGACCCACCTGGGCAACTTGGTGAGACCTCATCTCTACAATAAATAAAAAATTAGCCAGGCATGATAGCACGCGCCTGTAGTTCCAGCTACTTGGAAGGCTGAGGCAGAAGGATCACCAGAGCCCAGCAGGTCGAAGGTGCAGTGGCCGCTCCCGGCCACTGCACTCTAGTCTGGGTGACAGAGTGAGATTCAAACTCAAAAAAAAAAAAAAAAAAAGATTGAAAAGTTTATTGGCTTAGGTGAATGATATATACATTGTAATAGATTAAACAAAAACTAATACCATTTATTGAATATATTCTGTGTGTAAGACATTAGATGAAGGTGCCTGTCCTTAAGGTGCTCATACATGATATATTTGATACATGTGTTGGAAATATTATCTAAGAATTTAAATGTCAAAAGGCCAAGGTCATACCAAACATAGATGCCATTCATTATAACCTTAGGCCTTAAGTAAAGATTAAGCAACAAGTAACAAAAAACCACAAGGTCTTACTCTTCACATAATAGTTAAGAGCAGACCAAATTATTTAAAAGTAGTATTACAAAAATATCTAATAATTCATCATGACAACTAATTAATTAATATCAATTTAGTTTCAGGGGATAAATGTATAGTAGATACTGGATGTTGTCCAACAGAGGTACCATTTGGCAGCATCTCTTAACTGTGTAACACTTCCTTAAATATTATGCAATACAAACTGTATTTTAATTTACATGAATTTCCTAAAAAGTGGCATACAATGTCAACAGCGATAGTAGACTAGAGACACAAAGTCTAACTTTTCCAACATTTTAAAAACATATTGTTTAGGCGAAAGGGTAGCATACTACTTACAGAAAACTCTTAGAATCATGCCTTTCTATAAACTCTCTTAATGCAGAACTTTAAAAAATCACTACCTAAATAAGTTCCTATATTATTTCTTTACATTTACATATTATTTCTTCACATTATTCTTTCAATCCCCCATATGTCCTCCTCCAATAGAATGTTTGAAATTACAAAAGGAACACTATTTTGTGTATATTTGTTTTCAAAACACTTTGAATCTGCAATTAATGAATTTTTATTGAATGCCTTGTGTTGAATATGCATTACTTAGCCAAATGTTGATTAATGAAAGCAGAGACCATGATATTAAATAGTATAATAACATATTAATGTTGTATTCAGCTAGTTTTACAACTCTGGTACGATAATAGTACTTAAAATTTTTAAAATACATTTACTATGAAAAAGAATTTATATATTGCAGAAGGATGTGAATTGAAAATTAAGTCTCCCTCCCCAAGCCTTTTCACTTAGAACAGAAGCAAATATTTAAATAATGGCCAAAAACTTTTAAACATTGGTCAAAGACAAAAAATTACAAATTCAAAAAGTTCTCCAAGTTGTGAACAGGACAAATATGAAGAAAATCACACCCAGTAGTAAACTGCTGAAAATCAATGATAAAAAAAAATATTAAAAGCAGCCAGAGAAGTGATACATTAAATACAAGAGAACAACTTAAATGACTTTTCTCCCAAGTTGCAAAGATCTAATATGAGCATAAAAAAGAGAACACTATGCAAAAAACCCCAGTAAATATACATTTATTACAATGAAAAGAAATTATTCTGCAAATGAAGATAATTGTTCTTTCCCTTCATATCAAAAGACTTTAATAGTATGTGGCAGTAGGCATCCTCATCCCAGATGTTTTTAAGCATACCCAAATCTGCAGTCATTAAGTGACAAGACTTTTATTTTCACCCACATAAACTACTTAAAATCTAGGTATTATATTTGTCTCCGGCTTGCAAGATCAGAAAGTAATTAACGCACATTTGATAGCTCCCCTTCCACTACATTCCTTTACATCCCAGAAAAAAAAAGTAGGCTAGATAGGCAACACTAGAACCAGAAAAGAGGTTCAAGGAGGTAAAATTTAGAAACTGGGGTCTCGGCCTCGGCAGGAGGCCTCTTCAGCCAGGACCCGGCACACGTACCATTTTTCGGCAAACTCTGGATCACCTTCACCGCCGCCTCAAACCTGGTTTCATGCACGGATCTCGTGTCCGCCATCTCCAGCCGCCAGCGCCGGCCCCGGTCCCCAGGTCTGTCGGCGGGAATCAGGCAGCAGCAGCACCAGCTTTCCCAGGAGCCTGCATGAAACTGGAACATGGAGCGCAGCCGCGGATCAACATGCCCCAGAAGGAGGAGGCCCGGGAGCGCAGCTGGTCAGTTCCCTTTGCCCTGCCCTATCCAGGCCACACAGATCGAGGTGGCCCGGCTACTTCCTCCTCCCACGGGGCGTGACTAAGGCCGAGAACGGCCCGCGACCACGGAGAAACAACTCACCGAGAGGAAGAGCATCTCTAGAAGGCAGGGGGGATCCGGCCTCCGGTGGCCGAGGAGTCGCTCTCCCACCCAGAGGACCCCGACGGAGCGGCCACACCCCCCATTCCCGCGGAGTTGGTCTGTCAGTCGGCGCCCTCCGCACAGCCCCGCCCAGAGTCACCGCAGGACCCACTGGCCGCCGCCGCCGCCGCCGCCGCGCAGCAAACCCCACCCACCCGGCCCGCGGCCACCGCGCTGCCGCGCGCGGTCCGGCTGTCCCCAGAGAAGGGTCCAGGAAGGTGGGAGAGGAGGAGACGACCGCCAAAGGGGCCACCGCCCCTGGCTCGGTCCGGGAAGGACCCCGCGCTCGCTTTTGTTCAGATAGGGGAAACTAAGGCCGGACCGATCTGTCCGCGCCAGCGAGGCGAGGCGAGACAAGTGCGTTCTGCGCCCCGGCCCAAGGCAGTACTTGGCGGCACCGCTGGGCAAAAAAATGACTCCGCGGTCCCTAGCGCCCGTCCTCTCTTAGGTCAGGGTTTGAGGAAGGTGGGCAAAGGGCTTTGGATCCGGACAGGTCCGCCGTTGAAGCTCTGGCACCGAGGGCAAGTCACTTAGCCTCTCTTGTGGCAATCGAGATACCAATCTAAAGGGCAGGGGGAAGGATGGGGGATGTGGGATGCAGGAGCTTAGCATTCCCTGGACCGCAAGTCTTCGACAGCTTTCGCCGCCGGAGCCCAGCACGTCCGAGCAGCAACCCAAGGAGCGGGGGTGGGGGGGGTGGGGGGGTATCGCCCGCTATGAGGTTGGGCCGGGAGGGAGGGCACTCCCCTCTCCACCACCCTTTCCATCGAGACACAGGGAGCTTGCCAGCTCCAGCCGGATTTCACAGGAGGCTGGGTGTTGGAGAGGGGCCGACAAGGAACCTTATGGACCATCGACCCTAGAAAGGGGCACCCTCGGCCTTCAAGTTACTAGTGCAACCCTTAGCGTCCTTAGGCATTTAGGAAGCGCCACGGGCCCATCGTAGGGGTGGGGATGGGAGAAAATTATATAGGTTACGAAGGTGGAGTCCCGAGGCCCGGAAATCCCAAAGTCGCCCGATTGGTAGAGTCGTTTTTGTCAGTTCGGGAGGGGTTAGGAGGGCTACTAATACAAATCTAGGCGAGGATCACAAGTTACTCTTCCCTCGGAGCCGCGGTACCGGCATTTACCTTGGTACTGCCGGGCAAGGCCTGTCGCGTAAAGTCCCCGACGCCCGCCTGCCCCCGCGGCCTTATGGGAAATGTAGTTCCCACCCACCCCTCCGCGGCACTTCCGGACGGCTCCCCAGGGCGGTGGGTGTTCCTGCCGGCTGTTCCGGGTAGGCTTCGCGGTCACTCAGACACTCCAGCCCGCCGGCGGAAATCCCTTATTCCTACTGGGTCGCACTTTGTGCTCCTTGGAAATGCCGCATCCGCTTCCAGCCAAAGGGACACTCAGTGGTGTCTTTGGGAGGTAGCCCGATGTGACTGTGCTTGAGTCGAAGAACTGGAGTGTAGCTTCTTGACCTGATGCTTACTAAAGTTGAATGCAGAATTCCGTTCGGGTAATAAAGACTGCCAGCTACTGAGTGCCTGCTGTTTGCCAAGCATACGACACATACTCCAAAAACGCTGTAGGGTGTTTACGAATGAGGAAACTGAGACTCATTAACTGATTGCCCACGGCCCACAATTTAGTAAGTAGCAGAGCCAAGAGTCAGTCCATCCAAAAAACTCTTGCTTTAAATCTTGGGCTTTCCCCAGACTACACCAAAGGAAGGTACTAACAACTTTTCTAATCTACTCAAACTAGGAAGACATGATATGTTTAATAACGTATTGCTAGCCGGGCTCGGTGGCTCAGCCTGTAATCCCGCGCCTTGGGAGGCCGAGATGAGTGGATTGCCTGAGCCCGCGGGTTCGAGACCCACCTGGGCAACTTGGCGAGACCTCATCTCTACAATAAATCAAAAATTAGCTGGGCGT